>JAFBJT010111779.1:3842-31964 GCA_016785325.1 Chascanopsetta lugubris
CCCGCCTCACCCCCTCCCTGCTCCTGGTCGGTCTCCTTCTCCTAACACAGCTCCATCTCATTTTCTCCACGGCCCACAATGAAAAGCACATGCATTTCCTCAAGAACAGAGAGAAGGGAATGTGTGGTACCTTCCAAACGTCTCCCATCTGGCATGCATGCAGTGCTTTTGTTAAGTGCAGGTTTCTGGGGCACGACAGTAACCACTTATTTTATTTATTTATTTATGGGTCTTCCAGACGCTGCTCCCTCTCAGGAGGGGCCACAGCGATGACAGGCTCATCTTCGGGGATCCACAAAGACTAAAGTCACAAACCGATGAAGTGATGGAACTCCGCCTCATGTGACAATGTCTCAGACTGCGAGGATGAAGGAAATTGTGTTGTACGTCGCTTTGGATAACGGCGTCTGCTCAGTGAAGTGTAGACTTGTACCAATGCAATGATTTGAGATTTGCAGACCTGAATAATGTGAAAAGGGATGAAAAATTAAAAAAAGAAATGGGATGAAAAAAAAGAAATACGGAGAAAGAGATGGATGAAGTAATAGCACATGAAGAAGAAATGGATTGAAGTCAAGGATGAAGATGGGGGTTACAGAGGAAGGGAAGACGAGGGAAGGTGTGCATGAAAGAGATGGAGAGATGGAGGGATGGAGGGATGGAGGGATAGACCTTGGCCTACATGGAAACAAAGCGCCAGTGAGGAGCCATTCTTCCCTTGCCCTCCCATTTCCATATCAGAGGACTGTTTGATGTCAATGGGGGAGCACATAGACGCCCACCAACACCACCACCACCACCACCACCACCTCCACCACCCTCTTCTCTCCATGCCTTTAACAGCAAACACTGCACATGCAATATTCTGTAAGTGCATGCAAATCAAGGACCATTTGATTTCATTTGAATTCTGAGATGGTCAGAGGGAGTAATGGAGAATGAGGGAGAAATAGAGAAAAGGAGGAGAGAGCAGCATGGAAGACGGGAAATCAAAAAGAATAAAAAATGCTAAATTCATGCATCGAGGAGGAGGGGGGGACGGGCGGGGGGGGGGGGGGGGGGGGGGGGGGGGGGGGGGGGGGTGGCGTCTGTTTTACATATGGAAAACTGTACGAATGTGTTTACTTCACGTGGGAGCCACAGAGATAGGGGCTCAGCCCTGGCGTGCACCTCTGGACTGCCACTGCTACATTAGAAAAACAAATCACTGAGAGAATGGCGGACACACGTGTGTGTGTTGTGCCTGAGTTGTCGGTCTGAATCCTCGGTGTGGTTAACACAGTAACGCTCAGGGGTTTGTTCCCTTACCCACTGAGACTGCCGTGTTACCTGCTAGTGCAGAGCATGTGTGTGGGTGTTTGTATGGTGGTCATGGCGTGGCTCGTGCGTTCAGATATGCAGCTGTATGTATGTGTGTGTGTGTGTGTGTGTGTGTGTGTGTGTGTGTGTGTGTGTGTGTGTGTTGGCACTGGGTGTATAATGCTGCGTGTGCCGAGTCTGCCATGTTCACTCTCTTGTTCCACTAATCCTCGCCTCTCCTAATTTGCAGTGTTGAACTATGTGGATGTGGAGCTGCTGAGTATGACTGCAAACAGCTTGTCGAGCCGCGCCGATACAACGCCGCGCCATCATTTATGCATGGGAGAAGAGCGGGCTTTTTACATGCACACCACTAATTTGCTTTACTGGCAGGTTCTTATAATAACTCTGGATTTCAGTCTGACTGGTAGACGGAGAGCAGGGTGAGTCCGGCGGTGGAATCGCCACCAATTTTGAACATTTGTTCCTGTTCCTGCGAGAATTTCAAATCTATGTGAACGTGTAACAGACCGAGGTTCACCTGTGCAGACCCCCACAGTACTAAAGTACACTACAGATTATTGAAGTGTTGGATCCACTGATGAACGGCTGCTCAGATATTCCTCCAAAATCCCATAACCGGCATTTTTAGGAGAAAAAAATGGATGTCGGTGATTCAAAAAGTTCTCTGCCTCACAAAGATAAAGTCACAGGAAAGTTCTCTTTTAACTTGGGAGCACTTTGTCAAGCGATGCTCGAGGTTTGTGGAGGACGGGCCGATTGCTGCAAAACTGGGCTTCCTAACTGTGGGTCATCTTAGTTGTGCTTAATGTGCTTGGAAAGTGATTTTAGGCTTTGTAGGACAAAGCAATGCCTACACCTCTTGTTTATGGGCCTTGAATTTTTTTGAACAACCAGAATAAACATAAAGCATTCCCATATTATCCATTCAAACTGTTACCGGAAATGAACAGATCACATTTTGAGGTTAAGTTATTCCTGCTATTCTCTTTACACCCCAGACGCAGCTCACACTGCAGCTCTGGAACAGTTAATCACAGCTTGACTTTTAACAACTTCCCTCTCTCGTTGAAGGAACCTGTCGCCGCAGACTATGAGGATTAAAGAGAGTTTGCAGGAGGCCTGAAATTATTTGGCTCCGGTTTCATGGTGGATCGGATGATTCGGAGTGACCCAAGTGTCCAGGTTGTCAAAATCCTGCTGCAACCACAAACCACAGACCCCCTGCCACAATTCCTTCAGTCATAAAAGAACACGTCAGCAGTTTGGTTCCTTCATGAGATCAAATGTCTGATACTGAATGTGAGATACAACGTTGGACCTTCATTTCTTATAGTTTATTCGTTTCCCCACCTGTGCCATGAATTAAATGCAGTTTTTATTCCTTTCCAAGAAAAGTTTAGAATTTACACAATGGACCTTTAAGGATCGCTAGTGTTGAGGTCAATCACTTGAGATAGTGTTTGTATTGACACACTGAATAAACTGTAAAACCACTTGTTTCCCTTATAATACAACAAATGACAGTATTATCTCATCAATCAACAGTGTTATAGATACTTGTTCTCCTCAGCTCCTCTTTCAGGTGCCCAGGAACAAGTATATGAGCAGACAAGGCAGCTGCTGTGCTGATTTCCTTACCTTGATCATACGTGAGAGGTCCCCAGCATCCGCTAACTCCAGGACTATGTTTAGCTCATTGTCCTCAATAAAAGATGCGTGGTACTTTATCACATTGGGGTGGTTCAATTGCTGCAGGGGAGAGAGGAGGAGGAGAAAAATCAAGAAATGTCAAGAGAGAGATGAATAAAGAGCAAGTGCAAGACATGTTGGTGACATTTGTCAAATTAAGAGTGTCCTCGGTCACACAACCTAAACCAAGAGGAGTAGAACATCCTCTCCGGTTGGAGCCGGGGACAGTGGTGCCTTGTGACATATTCTACATCAAAAGAGGCGGCCGGCTGATAAATAACAGAGGTTCGCGTCACGAGTTGTGCAATCAACTATTCTTTCACCACCAATTAAAATAAAACAGTCAAATCCCTATTTAGATTCCAGATTCTGTAAATGCAGACCTAATGAGATGCTTTTGTCCTCAAGTGTGACAAAGCTGGGTGACATGTCACAACAATCCCTCTTTCTGTGATGACAACAACCCGTGTGTGAGACACACACACACACACGCACGCACACGCACACACACACACACACACACACACGCCTGACAGGCTGACATGGCTGGCAGTCAGAAAAACAAGCATCCTGGGTTCATCTCTGTCTGAGATTCCTTCCTGTTGGTTGGCCAATAAGGCAGGGACAGCCTTCCCTGTACTAAGTCTCTATCCATCCAGAGCAAGAAGAGAAAAGGGGGGAGGGCAGGGAGACAGGGAGGGAGGGAGGGAGGGAGGGAGGCGCAATGAAGGGAAAGAAACAAATGACACAGTGACACAGACAAGTAAAAGAAATGATGGGAGACAGAACTGGAAGAGGTGACGAGGTAGGAGAAAGGAAACGAGGGAGAGAGAGAGAGAGAGAGAGAGAGAGAGAGAGAGGGGCGGAGGGGCTGGGGGGGGGGAGAACTTGAGGTGTGGAGCTGTGGAGCTGTGGAGCTGTGTGGTGTGGCGATGCCGACGAGAGTGGGCCCCATGATGCAAGCAGACGGAGCAGGGTGACAAGCGTCCTGCACTCGGCTCCACTCTGCTTCCCGGGCTGTGATTAAAGAAATGTTCATGCTCTGGATGATCCAGACAAGAGGGGGAAAGGAGAGCACAGCACACTGCACTGCACTCACTCCCTCCCTCCCTCCCTCCCTCCCCCGCCACACTCACACTCTCCACTCCATCCCTGCATCCCTCCACCAGCCATTCACTTCCTCCTCCTTCCCTCCTCTCATGTCTCCATCTTTCCTTCACCCTCCCGTGTCCTGCTCTCGCCAGATGTATTTTTGGCTCGCAGTGGCAGTTCTGCATGGATCCACACTGTAGCACAGCCAGGGAGCGATGACACCCCCCCCACACACACACACACACCCCCCCTCATCCTCCTCCTCCTCCTCCTCCTCCTCCTCCTCCTCCACCCATCCCGACCCCTCTCCTCTTCCTCAACTCAAGCGAAGGGGTACAGAGAAATGAAAAAGCTGTGTTTGCACGCAGATGTTTGTGTAGATGATGGATGCGAGCCCGCTGCAACACAACCATCACTCATTGGTGAAACATCACAAAGCGTCTTGCGTCATTATGTAATTACACATGCTGGCTGAGACCCACCGCCGCGCTCAAACCCCATCATGCAAGACAATTTGATTTATGTGGCGAGCTGGTGATGTGTTTCAAAGAAGAGCATCGCACTGATTAATGTGGATGACACAAAAATTAACCAGGATAATAAATGAATCCAGAGTTGTAAAATTAAATTACATGCTCACGAGCAGCGGGTAGAAATGGGGGCAACAGAGATTGATCCGGGGCAGTGACGAGCGGCAGCAGCAGAAATGAGAAGGTATGGAAATTTTGCGCATTGCAAGAAAAACACATTAAGCGCTCGCGTAGCTTTATAATCAGACCTAAAGAAGTGCATTTAGTGAGTATCACGTTAAATGAAGCTGCTCGCTGCCACTTCTCGGTCTTGTCACGAAACCACTGGAATAATCTAATCACACGAGGAACCCAGACACGCACGCTACAGGCTGGACACCCGACGCCGGGTTCCCACTGGAACACAGAAACAGTTCTCTGCTCTTGTTTGGTCGTGTCAGCAAAATCACATGTTTACATATCACAATCTATAACGACTGTAAGGTAATGGTCAATCAGAGGGTGGTCACACGTAGGCACGTAATCTGGGTAAACGGGCGAGTGGTGCCCGTGGTAACGACAGCTTCATGACAAACTTAAATGAACTGCATCGGGCTCGGATACGAAAACAGAAAAAACGCTGGATCGGGGCTTTGATTCAAGTCTCTCTGGCTCAGGTCGGGAATATGCTGCAATAGACACACTCTAATTCACTGACACACATTACACACATTACATACACACACACACACACACACACACACACACACACACACAAAGGAAGAAGACACTTTTCAAGCTCTTCACCGTTAATTAGCCCAGATCATTAGTCTTCAGAATACAATCCAGCCTTGATAGTATAACAGCAAGCGAGAGGAATTCACAGCTGTGGGATTTCAAGAATGGCCAAACTGGAGAGTAGATTGGCAGCGAGCAGGCTATTTCTGAAAACCGACATTCCCATCAGCCAGGGCTCAGACAAAAGGAACCGAGCGAGAAGTGAGATTCTCAAGTTGAAATCAACATGCCAGAACGGGAAAACACAGATGAATGAGCAGACACAAACACAGACAGACAAACAAACAAATAGGCATACTGTTGAAAGGCCATGACTATGTGTGTGTGTGTGTGTGTGTGTGTCCATGCACAAGTATGTGTGTCATTCCAGTTGGCCCATGCCACTGTGCCTCTCATTATTCTGATTTGGCTGTGTCTGCTGTTGGCCTGTCTAGTGAGGATCAGGCAGAAGGACTCTCACTCTCTCTCTCTCTCTCTCTCTCACTCTCCCTCTCTCCCCCTCTCTCTCTCTCTCTCACACACACACTTAGCCCTTTATAATAAGGCTGGCTGGGCAGCACAAGGCCCGGCAGAACTTCCATGTTCACGACCAATCAGCTTACACGTTAAAGAGAAGACAACGAAAAAGCAGAAAAGGCTCAGAGGGGGGGGGGGGGGGGGGGGGGCGAGGAAAGAAGAGGGGAGAGGAGGAGGTGTATGGTAAAACAGTATCGACAGAAGAGAAGAAGCAGAAGACAATGACAGAGATATTGTATAGAGGAAGAAGATTTGAATAATGGGGGGCGGAGGTGAATTGTAGTCACCTGGCAGAGGGTGACATTTAACCCTGCGCTAACCCCACTGTTAGGGGGTCAGGGATACGGACCCAGGCAAACAGGCCTGTCTCATGCTGTCAAGTCAGCGATCTGCTCCTCAGATTACAGCTCTCTGCAGGATCTCGCCCGCATCTGAGTATCACTGTCTTTGATTGGCCCAGAGAGCCCCGGGAGCTTCGCTCAACTGTTTGAGTGGCACAAACTAATTGGTTTTGTTTTCCTGTTCTCCCTAATGTGTATGTGTGAGCCTGCATATGTGCACAAACCGCCCACAGTGCACGCACACACACACACACACACACACACACACAGTGGCAGCATATATGGCGGGAAACACTAGCAGGGATGCATGAATGCACACAATCAAACCACAAACACACACACAAATTTGACACACATCTCCGATCTTGCAGGCAGGAGAAGCTGAAGCTGTCATTAGTTGTTCATTAGTATTTGAAAGCAACCTGGCTGACATGTTTAAGGTAGTTTGATAAATGAAGCCCCTTCAATGGAAGAAGTAAGAGGAGGATGAGGAGAAGGGAGGGGGTGAAACATCAAGAAGCACATGAGGGAAGCTGCTAAATTTCCATGCTGATACTCTGTTGCCCGGTTTTTAAACATTACAAAAAGATTTTTTTTTTTTTTTAAACAATAGTTTTGGCATTAAAAGAAGAGTCAATGTGAGCCTGGAGGGATGTAACACTGCTGCTCAATACACACACACACACACACACACACACACACACACACATACACTGGAGTCTCACACACATATTCATTCACTCTTTTTTTTAACTTGTGTGCACAAATACAAAAAAACACCTCCTCTGCATTCATAACCATGTAAGGGCGCGCACGCATGCACACACACACACACACACACACACACACACACACACACACACACACACACGGGCCCACGCACACACACAACACATATCCCAGCCGTCTGGTGCAGATCAATTGTTTTCCTGTGGTGGAAGGTCTCAGCTGAGGCACCTTAAGAGAACAAGGCGCAGCGCATGACGCTGTCTCCCTCTCCTCTGGTTCTTTACCTTTAGGAGATCTATCTCTTTGATGCAATCTTGCCGAGCTTTGGCATCCATCAAGTCGAATATCTATCAAGAGATCAAAAGGGGGGAGGGAGAGAAAGAGAGGGAAAGTGGAAGAGGAGAGAAAGAGAGGGAGAGAGAGAGAGAGAGAGAGAGAGAGGAGTGTGTTATGACATGTTCAAGAAACGGTGAGATGGATGTGGTTCTGGAGGTGCAGAGAAGTGGGGGGATGAAAAATCACTAAACAGTAAACATGGCTGCTGTTATCTAGACAGTGGCGTTAGAGTGACTACAGGTGTTTCACATCCAACGCGCACTTATCACTGTGTGAGGTGTGTGTGTGTGTGTGTGTGTGACTGTGCAGGCCGTGTCTGTGTTTATATGTGACAGGTTTGTTGTGGTCCTCCTTACTAGGACAGCAATAACATTTTGTTCATATAGAAGATAAATAACTATTATTCTATGATATTTGTTTGCTATTCATTTGTGTACAGCGCTGAAGAGATGAGTTCTTATGAGGTTTCCTCATCTTACGTTTTTTGAAGGGCTTTTTGGCCACAGCCCTAAAATAAGGTCTGTGGTTAAAACAAGCCCATGTTTGGTCATTTATTTGGTCTTTTCCCCCCAATGGTCATTTTTGGGCTTCATATAATCATCGAATAGTTAATTACATCAGTGTGTGGATTCATAACTACTTTGGAACATCCAAACTTTGACTTTTACCCTCAACACTGACCCCATCAAAACAGCATGTAGGTTCTGTGAACTTACCTGGACCTTCTTCAGGGCCACTGATGTGTTGTCCAGCAGATACCTGGCCCGGTACACCTCACTGAACTGCCCACGACCGATCTTCTTCTCAATCTGGAAGTTTGCCAGTGAGTTGTGGCCCATATCTGGCTGCAGAGGTTTCTGAGGGAGAGACGACGGCACAGAAAAAAGTTTACATAGTATCACACTCTCCCATAGTCCGACGACGTTGGCGTTGGATAAACTGCCCGCCTAGCGGGAGTGTGAACTGTGTTTAGCTGGCATCCTGTCCTGTTTACTTCCCGCCTCTATGGCTCCGGCTCCAGCTCCCCCTTGTGAAAATAACAGGGCACGCGGGAAAGCCCAGGGAAAAACTTATACTGCGATATATCACCCGAGGAAGAAAAGAACGAGGGCTGCAGGATGTGGGTGAAAATGTGGGAGCCCTGCGTCTGTAGTTTGTTTTGCTGAGAGGCTGCTGGAGGCTTCTGATGATTTGACTGGCATTTGGCTCATGTGTCACGCTATGAAAGGTCCAGGAGAATGTGCTCGAGTCTTAAAGTGCAGCTCGATGGCGGTAACCGAAAGAACTGTGTTTTGCTTCCTCCGTGTTTTCCTGTCCCTCAGTGGGCTGTTCGGGGGGTCTGTGTGAAAAGGGGGTGTTCATGTTCATTGTGCATCAAAGGGGGGTTGCGTCACATCATTGCTGAAATGCCTCGTCATGGATGTAGCGGGACACTTCCAACATCGGCTGGGAGCGATAATGATCCAAAAAAGGACCTAAAAACGTTACAGTTCCGTTCAGCTGCATGTTTGGATTGACTGAGAAACTCACATCCACACTGAGCCCCGACAAGAGTCTTTAAAAAAAGCAAAAAGCAGTCTGCCTGACCTTTCCAGCTGTTTGGTAAACTTGTGCGAGGCGTTGGAGGGAACAAACAGAAGGTGACAGATATCAGAATGCCACATGTCATGAGCGCTTCTGCCAACGTAGCTGTGGGAGCAGCTCAGAGGCAAAGCCACTCAGGACAAACGGGGAGGATGAAGGGGTGTGTCTGTGTGTGTGTGTGTGTGTGTGTGGGGGGGGTGTCGTTAATAACGGATTTCCTAACCACTGAACCACACAGGGATGACGTGCTATTACCAGGGAAGTAACACTGAAACGTCATTTGGGTTCAAAACAAATCAAATAGGCAACGATGGAAAATTGAGACGAAAAATTCACTGCAATTCCCTTTTTAAACAGCGGAGGGCGTAATCTAAATGAACTTATAAACCTTATTGAGTAATACCTCTCTTGATAGTAACTATCAAAACCCCCACAGGGTCCAACATCTTCACTAAGATGAATCAACAGTCCGAACAATAAACGTTGATTTAAAGGTGCAGTGTAGACGATTTAGTGATACCTCGTGGTGACGACGTATGTAAGCATTAGAGCGTAATGTAAGCATCTCATTGCATTAAGATGACAGCCAATGGAAGAGGTGTGAGCCAACGAGACGGCCTGTCCAATTAACACTGTGGAGGTGTGCTCATTTTTCAGTGTGACACCACAATCATCCAGAGCTGCCTGAGACTTGGCCTGACTGCATGTGTAAACTCTCTTCCACTGTGCCTCTCTATGATGATAACTGAAAACACTACAGGCTTGACCACTACTCACATATGGTTCCAGAGAGGGATTTGACAATAAGTTACAAAAGCGCTTGATGCAAACCCAAACAAAGATCTACACGGAGAGAGACATGAGGAATGTGCATCCATATCGTGCTCGATAATGACCAGAGCGTCACAACAGACTGTGCTGTATGGATCAGAGAGGGAGGGGCAGAGGGAGAGTCCGATGACCGACCGAGACAGAGAGAGAGAGAGAGAGAGAGAGAGAGAGAGAGAGAGAGAGAGAGAGAGAGAGAGGACAAGGGGGCATTGCTTTCATTCGCTGCGTGGTAGCTTGACAAATGTTAGCATGAACCTCTAAAGCGCTGTGACAACCGCCTGCTGAGAGCACAGTCTCGCTAATGTGTCCTGGCATGCCAGCCCCGTAATCACACATTTACATATGCAATGACCTACATTTGCATGTCAGATCGCACACTGTCCGGCATGATTAACAGTGGGCACCTCCCCGTGTGGAGTCGCCCTGGGTGGCAGCAGAGGCCATGCGAGGGTGGATGAGAGGGCTGGAGGGAGGGCGGCTTTTTTGGCAGCCAAGGGGCCGGGCTGCCAGGCAGGATTATGTCAGCCAGCAGCTCCGGCATTAGACACTTCATTAGAGCTAATCTGTTTAGCAGTGGGCAGTGTATGTAAACTTCACAGGCCATTTGCGGCACCTCTTCGCCCCCTGGCCTGGCCTTCAAAGGGCAGCCAGGCCGCAGCTGAGTGACAGGCCGTCTCATCTGCCGCACACGGGTGTCACACAATCAGGAGCTCCCAGCTGAAACACAAAGGCCTGACAAACACACAAATACACACACACACACACACACACACACAGTGTGTGTGTCACAGCGGAGTGACCCTGAAGGACACGGGGTCAGTGTCTGGACAGGATTGGGAGGGTTATAGAAAATGTAAATAAGACTCATATATGTTAAACAAGGAGGTTGAGCTAATCAAACAGGTAAGGCGTTTTTTGATAGGAATGTGTGACGCATGGTAGAAAGGCTGTCAAGGCTAAATGATTAATTAATTTATGTGAAAAAAAAATAAGATAGAAATAAAATAAAAAGACTTGTCGGGAAATCTCAGTGTATTTAAAATAATTCTCCAGAGACCACACTTGAAAATCTAACATCAGTTAATCAGCTCATTTACTTTTATTTTTAATTATATTCATGGAAAACACCAGGGAACCAAATTTGTTAACTGACAGTAATAATGAGATGAGATATCAGGTTTCAGAAACCATCACTTACTCCAAGCTTTCACTACAAATAAAGTGCGAGACAAAGAGGCGCAAAGTGGAAGGGCCATGGATTTTTAGGGTTTCAGTGTAAATAATGAATTCCCTTAAATGTATTTGCTTCATGTCGTTCTCACCTTACATTTGAGTGCTGCACTTTGTGCTGTGCAAACTCTTTTCACTCGCATCTTTCTGGCTGGTGATGGAGACAAGCTGCAGGGGATGGAAATTAGGTGGCAGCCGTGCAAGGAATTATGGGTAAGGTCTTTAAGGGACAGCATGTCTTGGGTATAAAGGTGACACACAAACGCCATGGGCAACTGACTAGCAGGGGGATTGAAAGAGAGAGAGAGAGAGAGAGAGAGAGAGAGAGAGAGAGAGAGAGAGAGAGAGAGAGAGAGAGAGAGAGAGAGAGAGAGAGAGAGAGAGAGAGAGGGAGAAGGGGGGGGAGAGCGAGAGACAGAGAGAGTGAGCGGACAGACAGCTCGACGGAGGAAGTGTGATACAGGCTGCCCGATAATGACACCATTGCCAAACACAGCTGACAAGACACATGGTGAGTGGAAAAGGGAATGCATACGACAGGGAGAGGGAGAGAGAGAGGGTGAGAGAGGGTGAGAGGGGGGTGGGGGGGGGGACAAGCAGCAGAGGGAAGAGGGTGTGATGTGACAGCCCAGCAGTGCCAGGGGGGGGGGGGGGGGGGGGGGGGGGGGGGGGGGGGGACAAGCAGCAGAGGGAAGAGGGTGTGATGTGACAGCCCAGCAGTGCCAACGGCTGCCACAGAAAGGCCAGCGGCAGCGCAGAGGTGCTGTCTCCCGTGGAGAGGGAGGGAGGCAGAGAGGGGCTGCAGACACGAGGGGGGAGAGAGGAACTCGGGGGCACGTCCACACTGTGCCGGCTAAACTTGGAGAGGGAAGAAACCTCTCAACTGTGGCACACTGTCCGCACCGAGCCGGCTTTTTGAAAAGTGAGCGTTGAAAAGGTCTGCGGGTGGGAGAAATCCGAGCAGTGTGGTCACGGTGATTGGTGACATGGAGGAAAACAGAGATGTGCGCTTGCAGGGAAATGGAACAACACGAGGACGGCACATAAAATGACCGCCGGTGAAAAATGAAGGAGGGGTTTTAGAGTTCGTCATTAACTGCTCTCACCGGAGAACCTCTGGAGGCGATTGCATATGAAAATGCAGCAGAGGATCGAAGGCAGAATTAGACGGATCATTTCATAAAGGCTAGAACTGCGCCGACGTCTGACCCGTGCGCAGAGTCGACCAAATTGGAATATGTTCGCGTATAAGGGAGGGGCGACAACTTTTATGGAAAATGACCACAAAGATGTTGAAATGGAGAGACGTTGAGATGACGAGATCTACAAGTTTGTGGCGATAATGACAAACAGAAGGTGCCAGGATGACAGATGTAAACAAAAACACTATAATTCCCATTTCCGCAAACAGACTTTCCCAGAAATGTGCTGGCTCCTGCAGAAACTCTCATTTGCCTGCGCCTTCTGTCTGATTATCAAAACAGCAGCAGGTTCCATTGTCGTAAGTAGTCACCATAAGATCAGCACTGGAAGTCCAGGGAGGTACTTTTATTTCATTTTACTTTTATTTTTATTTTGTTTGGTTGAATGTGGCTTTTGCATAGTTGATTATTTGACACTAATTTGTGATAGTGACCAGCCAACTGACATTGTATGTCAACTTTTCAGGCTCATGTAAGTTGGTACACGCGCTTTACATTGTTTCAGTTGCAAAGTCCTTCTTCCTGTTTGGAACTACCCTGTCCCCACATTTGTTTTTCCATCATGCACTTTTCCAGCCTTCATCTCAGCGTTTTCAAAATAATGAAAAAATATGAAGATGAAGAGTGAATGAAGCAGTAATCCTGAGGTACTTCGGTATGGATGGTGGGGATTACTGTGGCTGTAGTCTCCGAGACAGACAGACAGACAGACAGACAGGCAGGGAGGGAGGGAGGGATACGGGGAGAGGCATAAACAGCAACTGGCAAGCAAGGGGGCTTTCTCCCACATCAGCAGTCACCAGCCCCCTTGAGCACAGCACCATGCAATATTCATCCTCAGCCAGTCAGCCAGTGAGCCAGCCAGGCAGCTAAACCGGCAGGATTCACCCCAAAGGTGCTTCTCGCTCCTCTCCTCTCAATCTGCTCCACAACTGCACCGCCGTGTCCCGCTGCTCGCAGACAGATCTGTGTCTGTCAAACCGCAGTGACGATCAAAATCCGATCTGAGGGGGCTCTCCCGCGCAAAACCCTCCCACTCGCTCAAAGAGCAAATGCAACCATTAAAAATGCACACCTTTCCAGCTCATCTCGTTTACCTAATGCATATGCATCACAGCTCCGGGACCGAGAGAAACGATATCGCAAGCGATACAGAATATCCTTTATCGCATATACAATTCAGATTTCTTCAGGAGCCGGGTGGAGTTTTTTCCTGCTGCGCTGTAAAGCAGACTGAACCCGTGGAAAGTGTGAAACGGATAGAAGGACTTGTTGAAAGACATCCATCTGGTTGCTGGGCTAGACAGCCATCTACATACACTAACTGACTCTCTCTCGCAGCAGCTTCCACTTAGTGGGAAATCAGTTCAGACGTGTTCTGTCAGAGTGAGAAAACATGATGCCACACAGAAAGTTCACTGTGCAGCCAGTGAGAAAAGTAGGCCTGGAAATAAAACTGATGTAAACTGCTGGAAATAGATTGGGAAAACAGAGAGAGGAGAGGAATCATTACGCCTGAACAATAATACATAATCAAGTGTTGGGATATGAGCAGAAGATCTAGTGCCTGTGTGCGGAAGCATGGGGGGGCCGCTGCCTAAGTCAAATTAATCATTAGAGCTTTTATCTGACTTTCTTCTGTGCACAACCCAATTATCCTTAATTTTGCAATTACAAATCTTAGAATAAATTAACCCCCCTGACAATTCCAGTGTTAATGTTGCCGTGCCCTTGCATATGCAAGAAAAACAACAACCGAGAGCACGAGCCTATTTTTAGTGGTTTCCTTCTCAAAAAAAAAAAAGAAAATGTACTCTGGGGCATATGGATGATCCTCTTTGTTTAAAGTGTATTCAATAGTTATGGAGGCAAAAACATCCTTCTGGAAAGAAATCAATGGGCCTGATGTTGGAGGGCGGTATTAAAATCCAACAATGACCTGAGCCGCATGGCGCAAACCTGGGCTGTATTGAACCGAGAGAGGCATGTAGGGAGGCCGGGCTTTGCCAGCCTCCACAGCTCTGATCAATAAAACAACTCAACATTCATCCACCGCTGTCTGTCTCACACACAGGCTACAGTGGTGTGAAGGATGTTTGGACTGTTAGGCACATCTTGATTGACGCAGGCAATGGTGGGGGTGGGTGGGGGGGGGGGGGGGGTTATGGGTATTTACAGTTCGGGGGGGGGGGGGGGGGGGGGGGGGGGTTATGGGTATTTACAGTTCAAAATGTGAAGGAGGTGGGATAGTGTGCTTGCTATGACTGGATGAAGGGATGCATCATCATAAATTATTGAACGCTTTTCCCTGGTAAATGAGTCGACAGGACAGAAGGCTTTTCTCCACCGTCCCTCTTGAACAGAATCAAATGCTTTTCAAAATGAGAACAATTCCATCAGGGTGATCATATGTCGGGATCGTGATGAAGTGTTTTTGTTTTAATTAAGGTGAAAACAGACCGAGTTGATTGAGTCTTAAAACATATGACTCATATCTTATATGTTATTCTCATACGCTACGTGATTGTTTGTGCTGCGTTCACGTGTGTGTGTGTGTGTGTGAGGTTACCTGGGGTGGGAACAGTGGCATGGTCGCTTGCTGTCCTTGTGGCTGTGTATCCATATCCATGGTGTCAGGAGCTTGATCCTTCACACCTCTGTGAAACAAACAAAACCATGAGTTAAAAAAATACAAAAACAACAGAAAAACAGTGCCATTTCATTTAAAAACAGCCGATACAACGAAACAAAAACAAATAGTGACCTCAATCAACCACACTAATGTTCGTTGTTGTCGTTCGCCAGCTAACGATCGAGAGCTGCTCGCTGCCACAGTGTCGGGTTTCGGCTAAACTGGATCCCGCGTCACGCCTGTGGATTTGACACTCTTTCTCCGGATCCCTCTCACGTTGCAGCCTGGCACAACAACAACAACAACAACAACAGGCAGCGATATCGCCCTGAATAAAGGAGAGACAATGGTTCTCTGTGCTGTCTTTGGCACTCAACCAAAGAACGGTTGTACCGGTCATCTGGTCACTTCCGCGTGTTGCAGCCCCATGATGTAAAACTACACCCAACACATCTTCTAGCAGGCAGCCTACACACAAATGAATCATATTAGATACTTCGGCGCCAGTTGCCGAGCCTATGAGCTCACTCAAAGCAGATGATCCAAGGTGTTACCTGCGCGAATAATTTGCACTAAGATGGAGAAAACTGATTCTCACACATGTAATTAGCTTAGGATTTTAGAGCCTCCTCTCCGCTCCTGTACTATGTGAGCAGAGCGCAGGCTCTCACAGATGCTGCGGGAGCGCTGCCAGTGCTCACTGGAACTCACAGAAGGTGGTTGCTTCGCCGTACAATTAACACTGATTTACCCATGATTCACACAGGATACAATGCACACACATAACAGGCATGGCGTGTCATCCTCAAGGAAACACACGAGACGAGGTGTTTGCATGTGTTTGACATTCAAAACTAAGTTGTGGCATATGTGCTCACATTTGCTCTGATGTTTGAGTGTCTGTATGGTAAGAGTGTGTGTGCGTGTGTGTGTGTGTGTGTGTGTGTGTGTGTGTGTGTGTGTCTTTGGGTACAGATTTCATACCAAGGCTGAGTTCCATTGCAAGTGCAAAGTTGATCATTCCATTTCAGCCCAGTCTGCACTGAGGACCACACCACCATCATGATATGCAGACATCTCCCTTGCAAACCTTTTTTTTGAAAATGTTCAGATCTTTCTTCAACACTCATTGACGATGGTTGCCACAGAGACAAAGGGACTTCAATCAAACACAAATCAATTGAATGTAAATGTAGACGGCGCCACATGGCACATTTCACATCACAAAGTAAAAATGATGAGCAAGCACTTGCTACGTCAGCTGCTGACATCAACGGGATGGACGCGGTCCACTCTACATGCATCCTGCCCAATAGTGGATCGGTCGTGTGTGCACAGGAGTAAACAGGGAGTGTGTTATCAATAGATTGACTTTTTATTTACTATTTATGTTCCAGCGATGAAGCCAGAGGTTTCTTGACTTGGAACAACAACAGTTGATGTTGTTAACCCTTGGCAGCTGACAGGAGGGTTGCGGCTGATAAGACCTTGTCCGGATACTAATGTGGGTGACGGTGTCATTGTTTCCAAATGCCTCGGTCAGTCTGTCTTTACAACAAGGCTCCGAAAGCAGTGATAAGTAAACAGTGCCTTTGGTAGTCCATGTTTGTGTGTTGAGGAAACAAGAAGAATGAAAAATGTGTACGGGATCAGTGGTTGTTTACTTTAAATGAATTCAGCTTTTCTTTCTGGGCGTTCACTGGCCTTCGTTTGAGCTTTGAAGATTCGCACAGCACCATCGCTCTCTCCTGGGACTTAATCGGTTAAATTAGGAATATTACATCTTGAAATTTACATTAAGGATTAGTTTCAAGCAAGTTAAAATCAATTCAGATACAGAAAGGGTTCACGGCTAATAAGGATTTTAAAGGCAATCACTGCTGGAGGCCAAAGAGGCAAACACTGCCTTAAGATAGAAAAACTAGGAATGGAGGCACCATTAATTTTGTTTTTTGTTTTTTTGTAACAAATATTTGCATTTGAATGATAACTGAAGACCACCATGGGTTTTCCTGCATGTTTGGAAACGCAAGGGTGAGGTGAGGGCTATTCAGCTGCAACATGCAAAGTGGGTTACCAAATCCCACACACTATATTTCTCAGAGTTTTAAAGTTGGATAAGTACCTATCCAATCAACAGTTATACGAAGAGGAAATACATCTTTGAATAAAAGGAGTGAAAATCTAAAATATTAATGAATAACCAGACCTTCATTTCTTGAATTGACTTGAGGCTCTAATCGGGACAAGGTGTGAACACTCTGAATAGCAGATCTTAATACCAGGTGAAGACTTGGGCTTATTAGACAAATCCTGTCTGGGTGTTGTGATATTTTGATTGTGGTGTTACAGGGGGTAACTTGCAGGTTATCCGCCCAGCGAGCCCTCCTGCTTCCTGTCGAGACTATTTGCACTTCACCCTCCCGTTACGTTAGATTGGGGCTGGCACACTGACTCCTCGTCCTCACCCCGTATTGTTTCTGACTGTCGACACGTCAAAATAACCAGGAGGCATCTGAGGTCCCTGACGTTCTTTTGCCTCCCGTGTCCCACATAAATGAGATCAATTAAGACTGCCATGTTCAATTAACGCACGCGGCGGAAGAGCACAATTAACGAAGCTAACTCGATCAAGTGTAGTCGGCGAGGCGAAGTGGCTGTCTTAGGGCTGTGGTTTGTGCACAGATAGATCAGAGGCAAACGCCCGGTGCTGGAGATAGAACAACAGGATTGCCTAAAACTTTCATCATATTAACCCCTAATCTCCCTGAATCACTCTTTCCACAACACCCACTCCACTGTTTCCGTCATCATCCCTGCCCCCCAAAGGTCTGTTGTCATGACAGAAGGGGATTTTTGACTTCCAAAAGATTTGGCTGGCACAATCAGCAGTGGAAACTGGAGGTACCAGTCTGCCTGTGAGAATACGGTGACTGGCCTGACTGTCGGAGGTTTTTGGCAGCAGCAGCTAAAGCCTAAATCCCCCAACTATTCATAGATGCGTGTCAGAATCCAGTATGGAGATTGGTGAAAGACAGCTGCTGTATACAACAGGATGAACTAATGTTTGGTGTGTGGTGGAGAGATTCATGAAGCCAACCTTGCAGAAACGTAATTTACAAATGTTGTACTATCCTGTCTACTGTCACGTAATTAAATTGCTAAACTTTCAAACAAAATAGTCCCTCCATTTCTGTTAGGCTGGCAGCTGTGAATAATTAATTTCCTCCCAGATGATAACCAGTAGAGATTTACCGTAGACCGAGTGTGAGGAAGCAGGAACCCCATTTATCTTCCAGACAAACTGATGGTTGTTTCTCTGAAGAGGAACATGAAAAAAGACACTGCCATCCAGACCACCAACCCACCCCGTCAGTGTAAACACACCATGTTTTTTTTCTTCAGTCTAATGTGAAACTCCAGCCCGACACTCTCACAGCAGGGCCAATCATACATAGGTAATTATATGATAGATGAGGGAGTGGAGGAGAAGAGTGGGGCAGACCCGGTAGAGGAGAGACAGAGACGTTAACAATGCTTTTCAGTCATTTTCTGGGAGGGTTGTTTTTGTCGCACACCTTCTGCACATTCAGGGATTTGCTGACATTTACATTTTACTGGCTGCCACGTGTCCTTATTTAATTTCAGTCCTACTTATGAAGTCTGTGTTTCTAAGTGCTTGTGATGCAAACCCTCCTATACATGTATTCATCTGGACATTTCCTCTGATTAAGAGACTCTGCAAAATGCCATGCAAATTCTTTACACTTGACCTCATAGTTTGCATAGATTATTCATTTGGGAATGAATCTCTATTTAACTTGTTCGTGTGATTATTTATTTGCAGCTTGATAATTAACCAATCAAATGTTGAATTTTAGTACTTCTCACATAGCTGACTCTAAGCTTGGCGGAGCCGATGAAAGACAAGAGACAAATCCGGAAAAGTATGGACAAGTTTGCTTTTTGCAAACAAAGTGGACAACAAGGGATGTAACTTTGATATGAAAGAGCATATCTTCAATCATATGTGGCAAAAGTGAGTGGGAGTAGGGCACAGCAGGGATGAGGCAGGACGGAGTGAGACGGATGCAGAGCCGAGCAAAACGCCAGGAGAGAGAGAAGAAAAGAAGCTTGTTAGCCCTGATGTGCTCCTGGTCGTGTGAGAGACGGTGAGGAGCTGTGCACCACAAAAGTTGGCACTGGCTTCAGCGCCTCTTTAATCCCCATTTCCTCCCTACTGCATTATTCATTTTAAACAGGAGAAGAGGAAAAACAAAGAACAGGAGCCGATTATTTGAGAAAAAAGAAAAGAAAAAGAAAGGTGGATCAAGGTGAAGTGGGAACGGGGGGGGGGGGGGGGGGTAAAGGGGGGGGGGGGGGGGGGGGGGGGGGGGTGTAAAGGGGAAGGGTCCTGGAATTAAGCAGTCCCAAAGAGAAGAGGAATATAAACATAAAATCACACTGATGAACTTGGGTCTGAAAAACAAGGAAGAGACAGAGGGGCAAGAAATGGGGCATTTTTTTTGTTTGGTAGGGTGTTTAAAAGGGAGAGAGGAAATTCATAATGTGGCACTATCTGGCCCGGGTGTCGGATGTGAGGGAATCAAAGACACCTTTGAGACAGCAGAAGATGACAGTGAAAGTGCCATAAGAGTGGTGTCCATGATTACAAGAAGTGGAGAAATCTTTGAGTCTCTGCTCATGAAAGCCCACCCCAGGCCTCGTCTCAAACCCCTGCTCGACTAACACTGATGACACAGAAACAGAAAGAGGAAGAGGGAGCGGGCGAGCGAGCCACTAATGATGGAGGGGTCTGGAAACTACAGACGCCGCTCGCTCTCCAATTCATTTTAATCACCAGTCAAAATCATTAGCCCAAATGTTCGAGCACTCGTGTTCGTTGGACCAAGAACCGAGGGAGAGTCGCGGAGTGAGAGGGAACCAATTACACCTCAGCGTGTGAGCCAGTCATTGAGGACTTTGAGTTAGGGAGTCCAAGACTTGATGGAATAGAAAATGAAGCGGGGAAACTATTGTGTCTCTATCTGAAAGAAAAAAACATGAAGATAAAGGAGAGCGCTTTTAAAGTGTGCTTTGCAGAGACGGCCAAAAACACGACGAGTCGAACCATTTAGACTTTTCTGTTTCCCCTGAACGAGGCGACAAAAAGGCTTGAGATGAATCAGGGATGAGCTCATAACGAGATTACAGACGCTCAAACGGTCAGACCGAGGGTCCAAACAACAACAGTGACATTAAACGGGATTCATCATTCATTAACCAGAACATGGCTCCACTAATGACCAGGTCTTTTCAGACTCCAGTAAGTATGTGCATATCTCATTTATGAGAGCAATGCACAGGTCAATGTATCTGATCAAACTCTGTGGCTTCTCAGACTCGTCTAACACTGCACGTAGAACAATTGGAAGCAGTTGTGGCTAAACAATTGTTTGTGGGTCAAACTCTGTGGTGTAGGTCTGTGGATCAATCCCCAGCTTCTCCAATTCCCCGTTTTACAAACGTTACCAAAGAACGACATTAGAAGAATCGGTTCCAGACTCACACCAGGTGACACACAGATTTAGAGTTTGACTACTTCTTCTTGCACTTATTTTGGTTCACCGTCTAGTTTTGCTGGTGACTCTGGAACAATGGCAGGTGGCTCTGAGCGGCACGGGCATTTTCATGAAAGTGCACGTCAGGGTCCGGAGACTGTGGGTCTGCACAGGCTGTAGCATTGCTGCGATGCAAAAGCCTTTGTCCACCATGGCTTTAAGCGTATAGCTCCAAGGAGCATGCGAGACTTTGAGAATCTGTCAACAGATCATTCAAAACTTCTATTTAGGCAACTTCTCTGAATAGATGTGCTCGTGAAGCAGCTTTGACATAAAGTTGGCTAAATAACACACAAGAATAACAACAAACAACAATCTATGTGTGATCTGCACACGCCTGTGTGTGCGCGTCTTCATGATAACCTCTCCCTCTCCCTCTCGCCAACGCTGCAAAGTGATAAAAAATGGGAATTAAAAACAAAGAAAACCACAGAGGTCCACTGGGACAAGACGAGGCCAGTGATCTATAATCCGACGTGCCAACTATTTATAGTGCTCCTTTACATTTTTCACTTTCAGATTTTTATAGGCTAATGATTATTTCACTCCAGAAGTAAATAGCACAGCACAAATAGCGGGGGCTTCATGTGCGGCCCAAATTGATTTATTCCCCAACAATGTGAATAAAGTAGCACAGGGCTCTTCGGCAGCATGTGTACACTTCACCTACTGCAGCGTCCGTACAACACATCTGCATCACCTCTCCTTTCATGAAACAGTAAAGCCATGAAGAAGACTGCATGTTCTTGTATTCCTCAGTATGTGCACACCTGCCCGTTTGTATGTTTTCGTTTTTACATTCTCACTGACTATGTATAGTAAAGACGTCTACGCCTGTGAAAAGAACTCAAGCACATGCAGGTGTCAGCCACTCTCCATCCCCCTTCTCACTTGTCCTCCCCCCCCCCCCCCCCCCCCCCCCCCCCCCCCCCCCCCCCCATGCTCATCTGTGCTCAGTTGCGTCTGTGTCTTGTTGACATGAGCTGGCACGTGGCTAAAAGCCCCGGCCACATCTCTGTTCTATTGTGCTGCCCACTACACTGCGGCACTGATGGCTCTCTCGTGGCAAAGGGGCCCTTTGTTGCCAGCTCGTCACTTTAGCAGGTGCCTTACAGCAAAAGGCAGGAACCAGCCAGCCAGCGTGTGCCGCTTCGTTAGCGCAGAGGCGGCGTTTGATGTGCTCATTTCATCCGCCGGAGACGGCGGCCAAGGAGGATGCTAATAATCACTTGAAAAACAAAAACATTCTACTGAAGCTTGTAAAAGATAAACTCCAATTTCAATGATAAAAGACCAGTGACAGACAGCCATGGTTACAGTTGAAAAAAAGGACCACCAGCCACACTGCCCCTCTCCCTTTTTTCCATTAACCACCAACCTTTTCATAGGTGAGGGCAATTCATACTGTCACTCATGGAAAATAAACCCTGATACAATGACACGTGGCTGACGGTGTACGGAAAAAATAAATAATGTGGATATAGTGCGCCGCATGTAAGACAACCACGTGAATCCTCAGAGGCCACCATAGTGAGTGACTGTGTGAAGCAGAGAACCCCCCCAAGGCCTGCAGCAGAGGGAACCCTGGGGGTCTGGCCTACACTTGCTGAGCCGGGCTAAATCCACAACCCTTCAAATGCCATAATACCGTCATACCTTAGTTAAACAAATGCAATGCATTTCTAATGGCAATGTGTGAAGAATTGAACAGGATATCTTTACCCAGATGTGCACAACACAGAATGAGGATGATCCCAAGGCTTTGGGTTGTATCAGTGCCCTGTGGTAACACTGCAAAACGGAGCATTGCACAGCACAGCACAGCACAGCACAGCACAGCACAGCACAGCTCCCGGTGCTCGGGGACCAATAAGGACATTGTTTGTTAGCCATGTCACTGACTGACCACTAAATTAGCTTCATCACCTCTGGAACCAGGATATCGAATGTGACATTCTGCACCACAGGGCTGAGGCTTTGTTTGTCTGCGAGGCTGCGGGGCGTTTAGTGTAAAAAAATAAAAATAAACAACAGACAGAAAAGGGGGGGGGGACAAATAAAGGGATTTTATTTTCAAATAAAATAAAATAAGGATATAGCATGTTCTTTTTCTTTCTTGTTTGCCCCTGTTCTAAATAAAGATTTGCTGTACGCAGCGTTTCCACTGACAGTCTGGTCTTTGTCAGTATAGCTGTTTTCTGGAGCCCCTAACCTCGTGATCATGCTAACAGGAGTCAACAGACGAGAGCATCGTCTTCCAGGCGGCGTTCAGACTCTGAAATTACATTATCCCTCTCTGTCCTCTAGCAATATCTATAGAGGAGGAGACGAGGCTGCAAAGGAAGCAGCTTGTCACGGCCCATGTGCACTGAATATTGTATTAAAGCAAACAACCGACGGCTACAGAAACTTGAATCTGCTGTGATACAAGAGCAAACATATATTTGGTTAAACTCCAAAACAATAACAGAGGCTTAATTTGTTATTTGATGTTTGCACAAGAAATTATGTGGATAGTAAAAAGAGATTTCTCTGGCTCACAGCCTGCAATTCGAGCAGGGCTTTAATGCACAAATACAGTATCTACTTTGTTTAAACAGCTAAGCTTTGGCCACATAAGAATGGTGCAGGTGTAGAAATGAAGCATTGCATGAATGAATGAATGGACGAATGTGAGTACAGCTAATTTAACAACATGGCCACTGCAGGTGTAAAAAAAAAACTAGATTGTGGAACTGTAGCTAATACATTTGCCATCGCTGTGAAAGAAATATAAGCTCTCTGGGATGTTTGGAGACGTCGAGGTCAGTCATGTGAGTTCCTAATCTATGAAACAACCATTAAAAAACATCTGGTGGATGGAGTCCATTTTTCCTCCACACGATTAAAAAAAAGAAAAAGAAAACAGGAGTCCCTGAAAGTCCCCTCCAAGAAGTCGTCCCCCTCTCCGGACGGTTTGAAGCAGTTACCCTGCGTCATCATCAAAGTTTGTCTAACGGGAAATGACAAGAGCAAGATGTCCAAATCATTAGTAACGTGAGAGGAGCAGTTCCCAGGCATGTCTCGTTACATAGCTGAGTGCTAACGCGAGGGTGAGTGCTCGTGCTGGGGCTTTATGGAGTCAGAGCCTTCTCATGGACTTGGGGGTTGGGGGGGGGGGGGGGGGGGGGGGGCGGCCCCCGAAGCCCCTCAGCGTCTCAGTCAAGTCCGTAATGGAAATATCCCAGAACCTGAACCCATCATGCCGACCTTCTAGCTCGACATTAGCTCTCAACGAGGGGAGCAACACCAACGTTGTGGTTCGTAGATAAAGCGAAACATGCAAATGGATGCAAAACTGAACGCACACGCTGAATACATTAAAAAAATAAAAAAATAAAACAACAGGCCGCTGGGAGTCTGCCTCCACAAAAATCAATCCTTGGTCTGGTTCTGGATTGGTTTCAACTTGCGGTGGCCCCTGTGGTGGGCTCTGCTGGCCGCCGCACACACACACACACACACACACAAGATCTTCTAACCAGATCCAGAGCGGTGCTGCCCAATCACAGGTCAAACGCAGTATAGCCACGCTGCACTGTACACCCATGTTGTTGCCCTGCAGCCAAACAGGATGAATCCCATCAAACCAAGGACAGCACGCGCATGACAGTGAGTTCCAGTGGCCCGGTTACATGGCATCACATATACAGCTGATTCAGTGAGGCCACGTACGTTAACCTGCGACGTAAAAAGGCCAATCAGAGGATGAAGGGAGACAATCATCAAGGTTTTAGCTTTTATCCTTTTGAGTTTTGGATGTGAGCAGCAGACAGCGTGTGATGATTAATAACAGGGGTGCAGACAGGCGTGCATTGTTCAATTCTAGACATATGGTTCTGTCTTGAAGAGTAGGTGTACCTTTGAGGGAAACCTTGGAATGGGAAATAAATCAGAAATAGTGCAACTCTATAAAAGCCAGTCAACATTTTTGGAACAAGTACTTGAGAAAATAAAATCTGCAGGCATCCACTTCTTACAACTTCTCTAGAGCCCATCAATTTTCCATGGACTTGAATATTTGCTTTCCCCGTTTTCGGGAAAATGAACGATGAATCTTATTCTACTCTTTCACTCGCAGCTCTCTGAATGACTTGGTCCGACATGACTTACATGTACATTGTGATCTAAATTATTATGGAAACCTGAGATCTAATAGGCGTGTGAGCCCAGAAGATGCATAAGCAGACAAACAAATGCACACACGAGAAGCTAAACGTTTATTTTCGATTCCTCGGGCGCTCATCCCTCTTTGCATGAGTGCATCACCCAGTGCGCTGACAGAGCATCCGCGGTACGTGTGTGCGAGTGTGTGCAAGGAGCTGACGATCAGAGAATAACGTTACCCCTTAGGGGTCGCACCTCTCTCCATTCTCGCCCTCCTCCCGTACGCCTTCTCTCTGCTCGGTGCCTGCAGGGATTTCCCTTTTCAGTTCAGGAGAGATGTCAGACCTGTTCCACCATCCCTCACACAGAGGCTGGACTCTGTCCTCCATTCACCCAACATCTGTAACCAACTTATATCTACCTTATTTCTTTACATCACTTCTACGCGGGCACTAAAAGATAAGCGGCCTGATGAATCAGACACAGTTTCCGACACAGTTTCGTGTGGGATTTGATTAATATTTGCTGGACGAGTATGAATGAATAGACGTTGAGCAAACAAAGAGAAATCCCCTGGTGCCTCGAAATAAGCAAATGCAATAAAAGATCAAATACTTTGGTATAAAATCTCACTTATACTGCAGATAGCTCATAATAGCAAGTTCAGGCTCCTCCACATAACCCTGCACCCACGTTATTACTTTTCTCCATATCTCCATTTTGTCATTAGAAACACAAATTAACAAAGAGATACTACTTCCTCGTGGTTAAAGGCCACAGAGGAAAAATCAATTTCACTTGCAATCGTATACTCAAGTCTTCTATACGAGTATCTGAAAGCCCTTCATCTCATCCTTCACTCCCGAGCAATTAGGAGAAACTATGGCGGCCCCCATTTATCATTACAACTCAAAAAGTGAGAGGTTTGCTGTGAAAGACAGAGTGGAGCAAAATGGTGGCCACCATAAAGAGGAATCACGGCTAATGTTCATAGAATGGCTCCATTGTTGGGCATCAAAAAAAATTTTGGAATTAATTACATTCATGTAATAATATGCTGGCACGAGGCATAATGATTACAATCCTATATTTGGTCAAAGAATAATAATAAAGAATAAATAATTCCACTTTTGCACATTTTTCAAAGCAGATTTTTCTTTTGTACTAAAACATAAATATATCAACTTCATTAAAAACTTGGCAAATGGAGGGATTTCAACATCTTTGGAATTTGGAAGAACGCAAGCTGTTGTGGATAACATGTGGTCATGCATTAGCATTCATTAGCACTCTTTGGACAAAACACTAAACACAATCTGAACGAATTTTAACGATAACTAAATGGATAATCACTGTTCCGACGTCATTTAATGATACAAATCTGGGAGACTGATATAACAGCATCGCATCAGTCTCATTTGTTTAAATGGTCTTTTAACCGTAGCTATCCTGAGTCTTGAGTACAGGAATATCTTTGTCGGAATAGAACTGACAATACTGTGAAAATGAAAACAGCAGTTACCAAAATTACATGGAATGACAGAGGGAGAAAAGAGAGCGGGAGAGCGAGAGAGAGAGAGATGGAGAGAAAGAGAGAGAGAGAAAAGCACCACAACAGGGGTTGAAAGCAGCTAAACCAAAGAGGTCTTCCCTGCCTCCTTCACATATTAGAATATTAATATTAATGAGACTTCCTGTTTCCCTCCCCCCCCTCTGTTTTTCCCCCTTAGACGATTTGAACATGAAAAACTTAAAAAGCGCAAATTCCAGGAGTTGCGTATCACAGTTTGACCTGGAGCCACACAGCAGACACCAACCATGACAGACTCGCTGTTCAAAGCGAGCAGGAGCTGCTTTCATCAGGGGATCCTGGTGTGTTTTTTTTTCCTTTTTTTTCTCTACAGTGTGACACCACCAGCCCATGCCATCTGCCTTCTTCTAAAATCAGAACTTCAAGATGTGCTTTCTGCTTATGCGTTGTTTTTAGGTGGGCTTCACAACCGAGGGCCCAGCGTCACGCAGACTCCTGCTTCAATGGCGCGCGCTGACTGCTGTTTACAGCCGAGCCCCGCAGAGTGGCGCAATGTTAAATATTCACCGTTAAACCATCTAGCCAGAACCGGTCTGGCACCACGCCAGGCCTTCACAGCACAGCGGCGTAGGAGTCTCCCACCTCCTCAAATGCAACCCTGGAAAAAAAAAAAATCAATGATATTTTACGAGCCAATCCAGAAACAGAGCCGTCCGCTTCCCACCTCCTGCCACACGCCCACTTTCTGAAGTGTCTCCATTCCTTTATTAAGCCCAGCTCCTGCTCCATTCATACTTAGGTGCATTTACTATATCGTAAATAAATACGTTTACACACACACACACACACACATCACTGGCGCGGTAAAACACACCTCTCCTCTGTATCGGTCTCCGCTGACTCTCCACTCCTGCCCTCAGACATCTGTAAAATATTTTTATTCTGTGCCCCAATACCGCACTGGCAAAGGTCTCTCATCCTTGGCTTGGCAGGACTTCTGACAGAAGCAGCCGGCAGCGCCATACAGGCCTAACCCCTGCTGCTGCAGCTTCCTGCTGCTCTGAGGGAGTCAGGCTGCCTGCCTCCCATTGACAGAGGGCCAGGCTGGTCAGGGAAGAGGAGGCTGAGGGGGAGGCCCCTGGGAGCAGACCCCAGTGGAGGAGAGCAGAGTGGAGACTGGGTGGGTGGGGTGGGGGGTAGGGGGGGGGACAGAGTGAGTCACAGAGGCTGAGGGGTGGGCAGCAGCAGCAGCAGCAGCAGCAGCAGCAGCAGCAGCAGCAGCAGCAGCAAGCAGAAGTGGTGAGAGAGGGGATTTTAAGTGAGCGAGACAAACTAAAGGTTCACTACGCAGACATGGGTGGCACAGAAGTGGAACGGGAGCGAGACAAAGAGGCTGGAGGACATGTTGGGCAGCAGGAGCTGAGGGGACCTACTCATTATGACTCCGCTCCCTTCTTCATGCCCCCAGGCCTTGACCACAACCTCAGTGCCCCAGGCCAAACCATGGGACCAGGGAAACCAAGGAGGAGCGCTGTGAGTCAGGGTACAGACGCAGGGAGGGAGGGGGGGGGGATGTCCTCAACACCCAACGCATGACACAAAGAGACTTATGGGAATTATAATTAAAGTGTTTTCTTACTGAGATGCAAATTCATGTCAAGGTTAAAGGTGCAGTGTGTAAGATTTTGGTCATTTTTTTCACTTGTAAAAATCTAACAAAAATAATGACATACTGATATTTGATGAATTTACAATCACTTAAATGTATTATTATTTTTCCATTGCCTTAAAATGAGCGCATCTGTATATTTACATGAGATGGGGGGGGGGGGGTCCTCTCTTCTCTATGGGGGCCGCCATGTTTTTTCAGTAGTAAAAGTGGACGTACTAAATATCTTTTGAATTTTAATGACAACTGAAGTCGACCATAAGTTTTGCTACATGTTCCGAAGGGTGAGGGTGAGGTGATGGATACAACATGCAACTTCACCTCTAGATGTCACCAAATCTTA
>JAFBJT010111782.1:8134-27995 GCA_016785325.1 Chascanopsetta lugubris
ATCAGGGGTGTCGAACTAATTTTAGTTCAGGAGCCACATTCGACCCAATTTGATCTCAAGTGGGCTGGACCAGTAAAACCGCAGCATAATAACCTATAAACAACAACTCCAAATCTCTCCCTGTTTGTTTGCCTCTACTTACTTAGTTTTACTGAAAACTTGCACTTAACTCTTTTACGCCTGAGCTTCAAATGTCCACCTGGACCCTTATTTTGAATATAAAAGGGACAGAAAATGTCCTGGGGGTAAGGGCTTTCGCCCATTTTCCCACAACATTTTGAACTAGAATATCTGTCAGTTTTATACAATTCACTGCATGTTATAGGAGTGTAATAACAGTTTAAATTGAAGAAAAGCAGAAAATGGAATATAATTTTTAGACATTTATTAAAATGATCTAATTAGACTTTAATGGGCAAAATTAGCTTATCTTTCCAATATAGAACAGGTCTATACCTTGTTCTTTTATTAAACAAACTAAAAAGCCTATGTTATGTATCTTATTTATACGTCAACATGTCATTTCTGTCTCTACATGGTCGCGGTTCTATTTCTCCTCAGCTCTCTGTTACACAGCGTAGCCTCGATCTGCGCATACACACACACACACAAGCGCGCTCATTCACATGAACACACAAGAAATACACCAAAAACAGAAAGGAAGACACAGAACATGCACACTAAACTCTTAAGATGTAAACAAACGAAATAAGAAAAACAGGTTTAAGCAGGAGAAGAAGGATTTGATGACAATGGCGGAAAATAATGCATGAGCATGAAAGGTGTGGACCGGCGACGACATAGAACTTATGCTCCGTACACATTGGACTACAAGACAACACAGAGACACATGAGCGATTAGCGCACACACAGACACACACTATTTTATGCAACGGATCCATGCGTATAAAAGCTAACCCTAACCCCCCGCACCCCCAAACACTTCGCCACCCCCCCCCCCCCCCCCAAACACGACTCCATCCTACTCTAAATTTCTGGGGAGAGCCCCGAACCGTTTTGAGATCTTCCCACTCAATTGGGACCTGGTCTTAAACAGTGTCGTCTTCGCACCTCGCATTCACCATTTCCGTGTGAATGGAATGTACATTCGATAAAATACTTTGGGGTATTCACTGAAACGCGTCTCCGTGGAGAGGAAAGGACAGGAGGAGAGATGAGAGAGAATAAAGGCAAGAAGGAGGGAGGAGATAACAGGACATGGCGAGATGAGCCGACACAGACGTGATCAAATACACATAAGAACAGTGCAAGCAAAGGATGAACCAGGCTCTCCACACAGCCTGGAACCAGGAGGGAGAGAGAGAGATGGAGTGTAGAACAAGCACCATGGAGATAAACAAAAAGAGAGAGACAGGGTGATGACCAGGGGCCACTGAACCTTTATGTTGTCATCTGCAGCAGACGTCCATTAAAGTTTCACTTGGAAACACTTTAGGCTAATGTCCACTGTATCCAGCTGTGCCAGGATCCATTCGAGTCAATGTGGGAATAACTTTATTGTCACTCCACTGGCCTACCAGGAAACATTCTCTCATCAACAAAATGAATTATTCAAGATGAACACCAAGGTTATCTTTCTACATCTTTTTCGCCTCATCGTTCAGCTTTCAACAAATCTGGCATCTGGCATCACATCTGGCAGAAACTAGTAGTCGCGTCACCCCATTTGACCCCATTTTAGCCCCATTATCATTTCCTGTTTAGCAGTCCAACACATCACCACCATGAGCTTGGCTTCACATTTACAGATTGATGCCCTGTAATTTGTGTGCCAAAGAGACCAAAGGTCAAAAGGCATTCAATTCATAAATAATTCAAATTGATGAGTCATGCTACATTGTCAAGCTGATGTTGATAATGTCAGCATGAATAGATTTTACAGACTACAACTGAACCCCACACTTCTAGAGAAGATCATTGGTGTGGACCTTGTCGAGAGGAAGATGATCTTTTTTCTTTTTCGTAAAAAAAAAAAAATTATTCTGTGAACATGACATCGTATCAAGAAATGTGGTTGTCCATTCATCTCTGAAGTTGAACATTTTAACATGGGAGTCAGCCCCGAGTGGCCACCCTATGAACTGCAAGTTTATGTGCTTCATCCGTCTGCACCGGAGGTTGCCCCTGGGGTTATAGATACCATTTCAAATGGAGTCTATGGACTATGCTTTAAATCTGTGTTAAACTTCACATTGAACTGAAACGGCCCAGCGGACTAAACTGAACTCATTGTCCCCTTGGACACAGACAACTTATGTGCAGAGTAATGAAAATAAAACCATAGTATTACCAAAACACTGACTTGTTGGGTTAACAAACTGGTTACGTATGGATAAGCAATCTTCACAACCATGTGGTCAAAGCCGCTGTATCAAACTGATCCAAAACATTCACATTAATCCACAGCCTCTCACCACAGGTCAATCAAAGAGCCTCATACAGAATGATCAATAACTATAAAACAAAGAAGACCTCCGGCTTGAATTATTCTGTTCCCCAGCTGCAATTTAATTATGCAAACAAAAGCCCTTTATTGGCGAAACTTCAGAGAGATTAAAACTTAAAATACCCAATCTCACAAACCCCATACTGCGGGTATTAGCTGGATTCACAAGCAGGACGGATTTACTCTAAGATGCAGCTCAAAAATAAAAGTGGAGTGACACTTTTGAGAAACTGCTGTGTCAGCACTTTCAAAAACTGTAACTATACTGTATGCATGAGCTTTGTCTCACGTTGTCTGTGTATGAAAGGTAATGGTCTGTTACCTGGAACGAAGCTTTCCTGGACAACATCCTTGTATGCCCACCAACCCTCATCAAACTTGGATGCAATAGGCTGAGCTGCGGGGAGGAAAGGGAAAGGGGCAGAGAGAGGAAACAAGTGAATTTTAAAAGATGGAATGCCATCGTGCCGAGCAGCCCTGCAAGGCTGAGCTCCTCATGCACAAAAGTAACAACGAGCCTCTGGGATCCAGGGAATGATATAAGCATGTGTGTTGCATGGATGGATGGATAATGGAGGGAGGGTATCGATGGATGAACAGATGGATGGATGGATGGATGGATGATGTTGGGAGGGAGGCTACAGATGGATGGATGGATGGATGAATGGTATAGATATATACGAGATAACATAACACAATATATATATATATATATATGTTATATATAGATATATATCGAATATATATATATATATGTATAAATAATTCAATGCGCATAGAATGGGATTTTTTTTTAATGCATTGTACCCGTTTTAGTATAATACAAAAGACAATAATCAGGGACAGTATGATATTTCTTCATTTCCCATCAGCGTAAAGTTAAGTTTTGATGTTGTTATTGTTTTTATTTTTCTGTTACAAGAGAATAATTGGAAAAAAGCATCTATGAATAAAACAATAGAATACATTTAAATGAGAGCTTAAAAACAACTTTTCAGACACCTATCTAAACCTCTCTTGTACTGATTGAATTCTTCAGGTAAACACAGGAGTAAATTCCAGTGGTCTATGTTCCCAAAGCTGTGCACTGCACTTTACGCCCCAGACATTTTCACCAAAGGGCAGAATGCTGGACTGAAAGCAACAGGTAGTATATTATTCACATTAAAGGTGCAGCGTGTAAGATTCCAGTCATGTGGGTCACTTTTATAAATATTACAAAACAATTGCAGACTGACATTTTCATGAATTTATAATCACCTAGATGTATTTTCCCCTTCCGTTACACTGGACTCCATAACTGAAGTCTATCATAGGTTCTCCTGCATGCTCAAAAGGGAAGGGTGAGGTGATGGATACAACATGCAACTTCACCACTAGATGTCACCAAATCTTAAATATTGCACCTTTACATCATTGAATTATATTCTGATTAAATCCACAGTTACCATCAGATGGTGAGTTGGTTTCAGTCCAAAAGAGTAAATAGGCTGTTGCCAAGGCAACCTGTGTTGTATTAGTGGATAAGTGATGATGAGTGTGACAGTGACTCAGTGTGTGTGTGCGGTGTGTATCAGGGCCATTTCAGACAAGCTAGGATGACTCTCACAAGGGTCGAGGACAGAGAGGGGGAGCGAAATAGAGGAGAGAAAGAGAGAGACAGGGAGAGACAGAGAAAAAGAGCGAGGTACACAGAGATAGACAATGAGAGAAAGAGACAGAGAGAGACAGAGAGAGGTACAGAGAGAGACAGGGAGAGGGAGAAACAGAGAGAGAGAGAGAGAGAGAGACAGGGGGAGAGAGAGAGAAAAAAACAGAGATGGAGAGAGAGAGAGGGAGGAAGAGAGGTGATGGTGATGAAGAAGTTTATTTGGACATATAGAAAACAATGCAAATTGAACACAAACAAAAGCAACTTCTATATCCAAAATTGTGTGAAGAAGTGAATACTTATTTAATCCCACACCGATGTCATAAACATATATACACAATTCTCCCTCCTGCAAAGTAATACCCAGGATAGAGTATTTTAACATAAATAGTATAGTATAGATGAATTCAAGATTAATAAATAATGAGATAAATCAAAACCAGGAGAGAGAGAAAACAAAACAAACAAAAAAGATCAACTTTTATTGTCCTCATATAGCAAAAATATATAATTTGTTTAAATCTCTGTTTGAACTTTAACATATTTGGACATTGTTTGAGCTCACGTGGCAAGTCTTACTCCACATACAGAAGCACAAAAACTTTTTCTAGTAGTTTGCACACATAGTACTCTAAATTTATATGACCCTCTTAAATTATAATTTCCCTCTCGACATTTAAAATATTTTTGGTAGTACATTGGTTTTTGCCTTGAACATAATTTGTCCTGTTTGAAAATTTATCAAATGTATTCAACTTTAATATTTTTGAAATTCAAGATAGGTTGTTTGTGTGGTCCTTGTATCCTACTTTATGAATTATTCTAATTGCTCTTTTAGGAGAGTGTAATTATTACCGCCAAAACTCCGCAAAGTATCTTAAATATGGCAGACCAGAGACAGGGATGGAGGGAGAGAGGGGGGGGTGGATAGAGAGAGTGGGGGGAGATAGATGGAGAGAGAGAGAGGGAGAGAGAGAGAAGAGAGAGAGAGGGGGGGCGAGAGATAGAGGAGGAGAGAGATAGAGATAGAGGGGGAGAGAGATAGAGGGAAAGAGGGCGAGAGTGAGAGAGAGAAAGAGAGAGACCAACACCCGCTCCCATGTGTAATTCCTCCATGGCTGTATTTGCTTGTGTGTACTACTACTACTAATACTACTACTGCGCGCGTCCGAGGACCTGCGCGCGCACAGGAGGCTCTGATTAAAAACACCTGTTAATGATGTTGGCTAAATCACAGTAAACACGCGTCTTACCTGATGACGTGCAGATGATGTATGTTTGCACAATCACAGTTAGATCCCAAACGACACGCATCCTTTAAGGCAGCTGTTCATCAAGTCGACGCGGGCAAACTTTGAGGCATGGTCCCCCCCCACCCCCGCTCCGTGTGTGTGTGTGTGTGTGTGTGTGTGTGTGTCGCACGGACCTAGGACAGAGACGGAACCCCGCAGCTAGTCCGCCCTCCTCGCACCGTCGTGAACCACGGGCAACATTTCAGCGTCTCACCACCATCTTGTGTTGTGTGTGTGTGTGTGTGTGTGTGTGTGTGTGTGTGTGTGTGTGTGTGTGTGTGTGTGTGTGTGTGTGTGTGTGTGTGTGTGTGTGTGTGTTAATCCGCGTGGAGGAAAAGTCCAGCTGTGAGCTTTGTCACTCCCTGCCTCTTCTCTTCTCAAGTTCACGACGAAAATGTGGACGTATCGGCTAAATACCTCCGCACCGGAAGGGTGTAAAATTACAGGTGACGGATGGTTGGAATCCCTGTAACGTGACGGACAACCTACAGCCGTTGTTGAGATCCAACAAACCGTTTCCCGCGTTCAGGTGCCTACACTGTATCCAATGCGCCGCCGCAACCGAATGCCTCTCCGTCCACCTGACTGACTGTGAGCTACAAGCTAAGGGGCCGTCTACAAATTGCGGCACTAGCAAAGGCGTAATAACTCGGCATATCCTGCTCTCTCCACCTAAAGATCACTACAATTACTAAAATGCAAAAATAAACCTTTCTTTAATTTGTAAGGGGGAGAGGGAAGAATTTGAAGAAGAATTTCGTCAAGGAAGAATTCGGCTTCTGCCCCCTGACTCACCAAATTCACCTGATTGAAAATAGTCTTGAGTACAAGAACATGCAAACTTGCTTGATGTCAGTGTGCAGAATTACTTTATTATAACCATTATCCTCAGTTGCAAAAAAATTCTGAGAATCATTTTTTGTTTTTGTTGTAATTATTATTCTAAATATTATCCTTAGATCATATTAATACGTCTTGAGACGTATTCAGGAGATGAGCCTTGAAGAACTGAAGAAGTTGACTAGGCAACTTCTGGAGAGGCAGCCATGTTGACTTCAGGACCCACTAATCATCATGGTGCCCCACCTTCTACTGGAATGCCAGGAGTACCACTTGTGGTAATTGTAGGGGCACGTCCTTGGACCGGTAGACATGTGACCAGGAAACTTAAAACTTGATCATTATCATCGCGCTTCTCCATGTACTGCATTGAAGAAGGTTTTTCACATGATCAGTGACAGTACATGAAGGATGTTACTGTATTAGAACATATTAGAGAGTCTGAGAATGACAACAGGGAGAACCATTATTCAGCTTATTTACGAGAACCATTATTCAGCTTATTTACTCATTTGCATTTTATTGACTGGTAATGTGTCTCCATGGACACCCTCTCGTCATCCCCAGCTTCTGTATCTGGAAGATCAGGAAACTTATATTGGAAATATCTTATCTGTTGTCTTTACTATCATTTACTTTCAATATCTGTTATTGATTTTATGCTCACAAATTAATGTTTGTCATTTGTAGTTGTTCAACTGTTCTACTAAATATTAAAGGAAAAAAAGATGAGCTGTTATTATGTTGAAATTGGTTCATAGTTATAGTTATAAAATGACAGAAAAACACAGTAACAGAACAATGTGACGTCACAGATGCTGATGCTGAAAACACTAGCATTACTCATTCATAGTATTAATAATATTGTGAATAATTTACAATACATATAACATGAATCGTTACCTTTGCTCAAGATTGTGGGCTTTTTGGACCTCTGAGATTTCTTCTGGACACTCATCTCTGTAAAAATGAAAAAAAGATTTTCAATAATAACACAAAATTACAAAATTATTAATACAAAATACTGACTGACAGAGCTGACAACCCCTGGGAAACCCTTTTTTATGGGTGTTAGCATCTGGTTTTATTGTTTATGTTTCTACAAGGCGACTTTACCAGTTTTAAAGTGGTTTTTCATAAGCAGATTTATGTCTTTGGTTTTAAGTACACTTGCCATCAAAACGTTTTTAAGCTATACTTTGTTTTTGGGCAGGCAAAGATGGCAGTGTTACGTCACCAGGGAGAGAAAGGTAAAGGAAAACCTTCACACTTAGCCGGACCTCGTCTGCGGAAGCATGATCAAGTCTAGGATTCTGGGAGATTTTCGTTTTTTACAAGCAGCAAGTGACCTGGCTCCTTTTACTGAACTGTGGTGTTTTAAAAATGTGCTGTGCAGTGTGAAGTATGGAGACCTTGAGTATGCTGTAGTGATGTGTCGGTCGCTCTTTGAAGTGAACAACGGGAGCGGGTTCTCCGTTGGGAGCCAATTGGGAGCCGATTCGTTGTTTTCTGTTAAAACCGAATGTGATTAGTCCGATTAAATGCGATTTTATGCAGGAACAACTGAAATGTAATGGTGGGTCAGTGCATAACAATGACAGTAATGTGGGATATCCAGGTTTGACTCCGAGCTGGGAACAATCATTCATATTTGTATTTCTTTTTCCTGTCCGAGATGTGGCGTCGGAGCGCAGGGGGAGGGGAGGAGTTACACACACACAGCAGAGCTATACACTAGAGAGGGTAAGGAAAATGAATTAAACAGAGTAAAGTCTGGACACATTGTAAAGTGCTTGATAGGACAAAGGCAGAGTGGAGACTGTGTGTTCAGTCTCCACTCTGCAGCAACATCCGTCCCCTCAGAGAGAATCTTCTCCAAAACAGGGCAGATCATTCAGAACAGAAAGAAGAAACAGGATCAACCCCTCAAAGCTGAGGCACTTGGTTTTATTTGAATGCCAATCTTCACTAAAGACACAACTGTTACTTGGATGTTGCTTTTTCTTTTTGGTTTTGGACTTTTTCATTTCTATGTTGAGTTGATATTGTGTTGTTTGACTGTAAATAGTGAGACGTTTACATGCAGAGATTTGACCTTGTTGTCTGTTTAGATGGGTCTTTGTTTTTGTATTATGTAATATATGAATATATTATAATATATATTTTTGTAGTAGTTCAATTAGGATTGAAATAAAGCCATTTAAAAGATAAACATTTGAAATAATGTAATTCCCATCACCAGTATGCTGATTACCTATCGTGATTCTTTAATTATTTATTTATGCATGTGTTTTAATATGCCTTTTCTTTAAACTAATGTGCGACCTCTAGTGGTGGTTTCTGTTACTCCCTTCTCAACCAGTTCCGCAATACTGAGTCAGACTGAAGATGCGAGTGTGAGGACTGAAATGTAACCTGATGACAAAACACCAATTACAATATCACATGTGTGGTCCACTGGCTTAGCAGCATGTGTTTAAAGTGGAATTTTCTTGTGAACTGTTTTTTTCAACTCATACCAGTATTTTCAGAACTGAAACGTAAAGAAAAACATTTAAAATTGTATTACTGGGGTGGTTGAATTCACAGTCATTACAAAGCCATTGACAGTCTCAGGATACACACACACACACACACACACACACACACACACACACACACACAGAAACATGCTTCAGCCACCAGCCTTACTACCTTGCCTTGTAAGCTTCCACTGCTCTTGTTGTGTCACATAGAGTTTTGATGTTATCATCTATGCTTGATGTCTGCAACATTCACTATCAAAAGAGCCCATTTGGATCATGAATGTATTGTTTAATCCATTCAACATCATTAATGTCATCTTGAAAGGATTAAACGTTCATTCAATGACGTTAGAAGAATGATAGATCAACCACGCTGAGATTCTCTGAAAAATCTTGATCAGAATAAACTCACACCATACACACGCAGAAGCCAAGATTATTCTACTCCAAAGATGTTGGGAGTGAAATCCATTTTGCAAAGTGCATCATGCCGTGCATACAGAGCCATTGTGTCAGCACCTAACTGATTAGCCATGGATTGTTTTCTTGTAAGGAGGGAGGGGGGTGTTTATTCTGGACCTAGTACAACTGTCGACCAAGATGGCTGACCCTCACCCGAATGAATAAATGAAGTATGCCACCTGGTGTTTCGTGCCGTTAACAATAGATGTAGATGTAAGGACTCACACTTTACAAAGACAGCAGCAGCCGTGGACAGCCATCACCACCGAGACAGAAGACTCGGCACAGCAAAATGTCTACCATACCCATTCTCTTAGAGGCGGCAGAAGTCTTTGCATATATACCTGCCCAAGATCTGCCTGCCCAAGAAGCCACCGTTACAAGGACTGCATAACATCCTGAGGAATAACCTGGTAACCCTCCGCGGTGCAGAGTGGCACAGGAGGCGGGGAAAAGGAAGAGCAAGGAAGAGAGGAGCATTCACCGGCAATCCTTTCCCTTCCACAAAACAACTGCTCAGGGACAAGCGCAGTAGCCAGCTGGAGTGCCCAATAGAGGAAGTGAACCTCTTCCTCTTGAACACCATGAGCGACCCACTAAGGGACCAAGACCTAGGACCGAACCAAGCTCTCATCAACCCGGCCCCACCAACAGCAGAGTTCAAGTTGATGGAGCCAAGCTTGAAGGAAGTGGAAGAGGTCCTCCTCGATCAGCATCTTCTCCAGCAGTGTAACCTTCCTCATTTACAAGAGCTGCCCAGAGCTCCTCCAGCTCCTGTGGAAGACCTCAAAGGTGGTATGGCGAAGAGGGAGAGTTGCCGACCAGCAGAGGTGAGCAGAGGGAGTCTGGATCCCCAAAGAGGAGGACTTGAAGAACATCAACCAGTTCTGGAAAATGAGACTGACCGAGTTCCTCCTCAAGAACAACTGGATCAACTCCTCAGTGCAGAAGGGTGGGATTCCCGGAGCTTCCGGCTGCCTGGAGCCCATGAGAACAGAGGTGATCGAGCTGTGTTGTGGTTGGACCTGGCCAACGCCTGTGGGTCCATCCCACACAAGCTGGTCCAGTGTGCTTTACAGCGCCGCCATGTCCCCAGCAAAACCGTTGACTTGATCCTGCATTATTACAAAAACTTTAGGATCACGATCACTTCCTTCCGACAGTGTTTATAACATTTCTTACTCATCTCACAGGTTCACTTCACTTGGCCATTTTCACATTTGCTCCGAATTTCACTTTCACTTTTATTCTTGTTTATTAAAGGCACAGATTGTAAGATTTTGTGACATCTAGAGGTGAAGTTGCATATCGTATCCATCACCTCACCTTCCTATCTGAGCATGCAGAAGAACCAATGGAAGACCTCAGTTGTCATAAAAGCTCAAAAGATGTTTAGTATGTCAAAACATGGCGGCCCCATAGGGTGGACCCGCTCCTGGTGTCAATATATGTTAAAGGCCTCTTTTTGGGGTCATGTAAAAGGCAAGTCATACATTTAAATGATTATATACATTCGTAAAGTTATCCGTATACAATTGTTTTGTAATTCTATTTTTACAGATAGAGGTGAGAAAAAATTACCGAAATCTTTACACTCTGCACCTTTAACCTGAAAATGTCTTCGTCTAAAACATTTTTGAAATTCAATCACTTCCTTTTTTTGTTTTTAATTTCTTTAAAATCACTTTCAGTGTCTCCTGCGTCAATGATCAAAAGACACATCCGACCCATCCCCTGAAAATGAGTCCTACCTGACCGGGGACACTGTCTCCCTCTGCAGGCGTGATTCGGCATTGCACGTCGGAAGGTCACAAGAGAGAGACGGCGAGATTTGAGGGCCTGTTTGCAGGACTGCGAAAGTATGTCGACTGACACAAAATGAAAACACTGATCATTTTATTGCTTGACCTGCTGTGGGGAAGTTGCACAGAGCGACTCAGCAAAAAGTGAAAGCAGCATCACTCTGAGGGAAGAAATAAAAAAGGAGAAAACACTGGTCCTGGTCAGTGTGTACGTGAAGACTCAAACACAAGTTCACACTCAGTCAAAGTGATAAAAACACTGGAGGAGCAATGATTACACACATACAAATACAGTACCTGAGTTAAAATGACACCATACTTAACAAAGGCCACTGGGTGCAATAATGGTGAATACACATCGGAGAGGATTGTGCACATCCAACAAAATGAAAAAGCTACGAGCACTGTGGTGTCTGGAGGAATGTCAATAAAATAACTAGATGAAAAGCTGGAACACAAGACAAGTGTGAGACAAGAGTGACAAGCATGAGAAGGTTTCACTGTGTTGATATTATCTGGAATGTGTTCTAACCGAGGGGCGAACTCTGGTCACCTCCGAGTGAAAAAACGTGCAGTTCAAAGGGTGGCCACTGGAGGGAGCAAATCTCCGTAGACTCCTATGTTAAAATGTCTAACTTTAGAGGTGAATGAAAGATGTTTAAAGTCTGGTACAAACTTCGGTTTTGGTCTCAGTCAGTCACATGTTTCCCCATGACAACAGCACAGGGGGTGTTTTTTCTGCCAAATCGTGTTTTCATTTCAGCGACGTTTGAAATTGCGCATATTTGAGGCCGTGGCCTCTTGACTGACCGCCGGGCCGACTTGGCGATGCGACGGCACCATGGGCCCACCCACAGATCTGTGTGTGTTCCCCCTCTTTGCTCGTTTTTGAACGAACCCGGGAACTGGCAGAGGTTAGGATTGGGCAAGATGGCGACAAGTGATTCCGCCCCCAATTTGCTTCCAATGCACTCTGCTGAAACCAACGTGTGACGTGACTTGATATACAGTCTATGGTTTCACAGTCTCACTGTTTCACCTGTTCTGTGATCAGACTGTCTGAAGAAAGAGAAGAGGAGACATGAGCCAGGTTTTAAATATTGGACATTGGTTCCCCTAAAACATCTAATTAGTAGTAGTTGGTCAAAGTAATCCTTTTACACAACACAAGGAGTGTGAGAGACTAGTATCAACCAACGAAGTACCTCACCACTGTCACGCCTTAAGAGCTCTTAAATATTCTATTATCACTTTGGTAATCGAATATCGAGGTCTGCTGAAAAGCACTTCTCTCATGAATGGAAGCAGTAAATGGACGCTGCACTACAATGTGTTACAAAAAATAATGTTTGCAGACCTTGGAGTTGAAAGCTATATGAAAAGGTACAATATGAAATAAAATAAAATAAGTAAATTTGACAGGGATTATAAAAACGATTACAACTTGAAGCCTTCAATTTCGCTGAAAGTTTAAAATTAAGACTAAATTATAGCCATTCTTCTTTGATAATCCAGTTGCTGCTGATTCTTGCTGATTCATAATAGCTTACAAAAGTGTGCTCGTCAGTACCAATCGTTTTGGTTTCAAGCCCATTAACATCTCTTGTGAACACAAAACCTCCTCGACATCCTGTCAGACATGACTTCATGAGGCTCTTCAGAAATATGAGGAGACTATGAAGCAGCTGAGGGTGGTAGTGGCTCAGTGGTTAGAACAATTGCCTTTGGAACCAAGGGTTAATGGTTCAAATCCAAGTGTCGCTGACACTGATACCCCCAATAACCCTCTGTACCCCGCAACCTAAATCACGGGTTGAAGATATGACACTAGACAGCTCTCAACGGGATTTCAATCAAAGAGAACAAACCTTTAGTCTCTAAAGGTGCAGCGTGTAAGATTTGCTGACATCTCGAGGTGAAGTTTTATCCATCACCTCAGCCTTCCAATCACGCGTGACGACCTATTGTAGCCCTTCGCTTTGGGCACTTGTAAAAACGTGGCGGCCCACATTTTAACAGTGCAATCACCTGACATCATTGTTTTGTGTATTACAGAATGAAAGGTGATTGGATGAGTGATGTTAAAGGGACTTTTGCAGAGATTGGTTTTAAATCAGTTATGGTATGTCATGTTTGCCCAAAATATTGCCTTTATGGCATTTATAGGTTTTATGTGGTATTAGATTGTTTAGATAATTAGATTAAATGTACTACCCTCTTAAATCAGTGGCGGACACGGATGTCCCACTGACTCCAACTGAAAACTATAAGTTTCACAGTGTTCTGGCGGTCTATTAAAACATTTTTCTCAATTTCCGAATTTGTCATGAAAGATACCCTATTACAAAAACTGTGCCATTGGCACTAACACACCCAAAATGATACAGAAAAATCTGCTCATTTGGACACAAGCGTCCATAGTGATGCATGAGGGTTAACCCTAAGCAGGAATAAGGAGAAACCATCACATCGAGCCAAACAGTGACACCTCCACCAAGCTTTCTGCTGATCGGACCAAACGGTGTTAAGTCAGTCAAACATTCACCATCACTTCATCTGAAATCAAAGTGTGTGCTATTTGGAACGATCAGAAGCCTCAACAGCATATTCCATCCTCTGAATATAGAATAAATAGAAGGTGAAGATAAAAGAGTAACAGACGTAATCAAGTGATGGTGTGAGTGCGGTTATCTACAGAAGAAAAGCTGATGAAGCCAGTGGTCGGCGTGATCAGACCGAAAGGGAAACAAAGCTGTAGTACTGCTCGATGTTTCTCTTCAGGATGTCGGAGCAGGGGCCCAGGACGCGCTCGAACCGCGGCCGGTCCAGTTTCACGCACTTGAGGGGTCCGCACGCGACGACGGTGGCAGCGCGGGGCCGGTTCATCAGTAAGGCGATCTCACCTGGAAGACACAGCAGGGAAGACAAGATTGAACTCATGCTTCATACATATTGTACACATTATGTGTCATATGTATTTAACATATTACATTTCATGTAATCACGGTCTATAACATTGTCTGACTTACCGAAGTAATCCGACGGTCCAAGTCTGCCAACCTCCACAAACTCCTCATCCACTGAACGTCTCTGAAGCACCGCTGCTGTCCCCTGTAGACATGACAGAGACATCATGGACTCAATATCCCAGAGGTCAATATTTGTCTTGCATGCGTGTTGCATGGTTACTTGAGGTGCAGAGTTTTTTAATGTTTTTTTTTAGATATAAATTTGAATCTGAATATACACATGATAGGTGTTCTGTAGTGGTAACGGCTCAGCTTGAGCAGTGCAAGTGGAGCTCCTAATCTTGACAACAGCACAGTACACTAATACTGACAAAGACTGACTCATTGTAATAGTTTGTGATGATATATGACTCAATGTGAATTCTTGGGGGTGGACGACTTTCTCAATTAATTTACGATCAAGTTTTGGTTTCTCATTTGGATTTAACACATGCAACCACATTTACCAATGCGCTTTCATGTAGGAAGAAAACGAGTATATACATATTTAATAAGTATTAAGGTGGATTATATGGATAAGTATTTTCACTACAAGGAAGCTACTGCCCGCTGCCTCAGAACATTGCAGAAAGTTTACCTCTGTGCTTTAAAGGTGCAGTGTCTAAGATTTTGGTCATATTTGTCACTTCTACTTACATTTTCATGAATTGTTTTACCCTAAAATGGGCCCAGTAATGTACATTTATATGAGGAGGGGGTCCTCTCTACAGGGGACACCATGTTTTTAAAGTAGCCCAGAGTGGACATACTAAACATCTTCTGAGTTTTAATAACAATTGACGTTTACCATAGGTTCTCCTGCATGCTCAGTAGAGTGCGGGTGAGGTGATGGATACAACATGCACCTCTAGAGGTCACCAAATTTTACACACTGTATCTTTCAATAAGGTGGAAAAAATATACAATTAAATATATATGATTAAAAATTCTATAAATTGTATAAATTAAACAAACAAGCAAGAGATGAGGGAAGAAAGGCATTCTGGGTCAATTTCCACTAACAGCTTATACGTAATGTAAATCCCATGGTTAGAGTGTTACGTAGTGAACATACACCAACTGGTTGTGAACAGATGTGCAAACCATCACACCTGTATGGTAAACAAAGACATTATAGGTGCAGTGTGTACAATTTGGTGACCTCTAGAGGTGAGGTTGCACGCTGTATGAATAACATGCAGGTGAACCTATGGTAGACTTCAGTTGTCATTAAAACTCAGATGTTTGGAAAGTCCACTTTTACTACTGTAAAATCATGGCGGCCTCCTCGTGTAAGTATACATTAATGGGTTCAATTTAGGGTAATGAAAAAAAATTGAAGGTGATTATGTGATTCTAAACTTATGAAATATCAGTATGTAATTATTATATTTTTGAGACAAAAATAACCCCGAACCTTACACACTGCACCTTTAAAAGGAGTAAGAGTGTTGTACCTCCAGTATGATGAAGAACTCATCACCCGGTTCTCCTTGCATGACAATTTTCTGGCTGTCCACAAACTGCACCTTCTCCAGGGCGTCGGCCACCGTGAGGCGCTCCCACTTATCCAGAGACTCTGATCAGGAATGACACTCAGGTTAATCATTCTCTCACACAGTGAGACAATGAATATAAAGTTAATAAAAAAAAAGTTCTCACCTAAGATAGACACCTTGGTGAGAAATTCCTCGTACATCTTGCGTTTTCTCAGGGTGTTTCCCTAAACGGAGTATAAGCGTGACAGTCGAGAGTGATGATGTTGACGATAATAGCATGTTAATTATGAGGTTGTGGAACTGGATGTTTTCATCAGGAACATATGATGGCCTTGATGGCGCTTTGATGTTGTTACGAAGATAGTAGTGTTTAGGTTGACGTACATGTCGATTTACTTATCTAAAAACAAAACATGGAACACTTGCTTTGCCTGTGCGTAGCATGTCAGCACCTGTGTTCAACTGGACTCAGGCGTCACTTTAATTTACTACCCTTTCAAGTCGATTAAGCACAAAAATATCCGCTTCCCCAAAAAACGCTATAAAAACTTGTCAGATGCTATATTCTTTCAAAATTTCTTTTGGGATAAATGTCTTACACAACTCCAGCCCTGTTCAAAACTACCAAACATTCAATCATTTGGAGGATTTTAACCCTTGAAATGCCAGTGTGATTACTTACTGCTTACTTACTTCCCTGTAACAGTCGAAGGAAAATTGGGGATGCAGCCTTTATTACATACGCCCCTAAGCTCTGGAACTCGCTGCCTTTCAATATCAGGGAAGCCTGAAAACATATATTTTCAAAAGTATGCTAAAAGATATCTATTCACACCAGCCTTTAACTAGCTTTCAAATAGCCTTCAACACTACCTGGATAACTTTTATAATAACTTCTATACTACTGATCTTATGCTGTTGAACTATATGTTTTAATCAACTTAACTAATTATGCATTTTACTACTGTTTTACTACTGTTTCATTTATGTTTATTGTTAAATCGGCAGCAAACACCGTAGATTTAAGAGCTGGGGACGGAGTCGTGGTCGAAACCTCCGACAGGATCGATCATAAGGCAGGGTTTTGGTGTGTTTCCCAGGAAAACCTGGGCTGGATTTTTCAGTCCGATCAGAGGGGACAGTGTGTGAGACTTCCACCTTGAGAAGATGTTCTGGGCATTTCTAAAAGATAATTGTCAGTGGATGAGCAAGAGCAGCTGTCTGACCTCTTTTCCAGGAGGTGTCTGCACCACTGTTCCTCTGAGTGTGGTGTGCGTGCAGGAACAGATCATCCTTAAAGGTGACTGTTATTAAAGAGAACACCCAACTCTGTTTTTTTCTGAAAACCTAGCCCAAATCTCTAACAGCGCAGGTTTCAGAGCCAGAGACAAGAGGTCCAGGCCGAAATCTCAGACGGAGCAGGATTAAACTTAGCCTAAACTTGAAAATTGCATTCTTCTTTATTATGACTTAATTAATAACTATGTTCCTTTTTAATCTACAATGTTCTTGTGAAGCACTTTGAGCTGCGATATATTTTATGAATAAAACAGAAAGAATGAGCTATTTTCCATAAAACAAGTGAAGTTGCTGGGGGATTGATTTTAAACCGGTCATGGATATGTCAATGTTTACCCAAAATATTGACTTTATCGCATTTATAGTTTTTGTGTATCATTACATTTAAAATGTACTACCCTCTTAAGTCACTCGCGGACAGCAATGTCCCATTGAAAAAATTTTCTTGAATTTCAAAATTTGCCATTGGCACTAACACAGCCAAAATGATAGCCAGATATAAAGGTGAAAGCTGCTCATTTGGACAAAAATGTCAATGGTGATGCATGAGGGTTAATGCAGTTTGAATCACTTCTGTTCTAGATCTTTGTGCTGTACATCGTTTTAGATAAAAGTGTCCTCTAAGTGAATTGCAGCTTTATTTGAGCTCACCATCAGTATTCTCCGGTAGCTGTCTCTGTCGATGGCCCAGAGCTTTACATTGGACTTGGCTCGGACTGTGGCAGCGCGGGGGGTCCCATAGATCAGAGCCAGCTCCCCGAAACTTCCTCCCTCACCGATGCTGGTCACCAGCTCACTGTTCACATAGATCTACGGGGAGAAAGAGAACAGAGCAGGAGCTGCTTGGACAACTGCCGTTTGGACAATGTGATAGTCAGAATAACAAACGTCATACAAATGTCAAATAGAACAATCATTTCAGTATAAAATTGTGCCGAGGTATTTCTGTTCAATCATTGAGCGTCATTGAACTACATGTACCCTTTGACCTTACATAGATGCAAAAGCTGTGTCCCATTTCAGGTGCTGCATACTACCAAGTGGTGCACGCACTTCGTCAGCCATGAGGAGTGCACCTTTGCATTACATGGTTAAACGAGACGGTCCGCACGGTAAAATTAAGCGAGATACAGTCGCTGTGCCACAGTTCCACATCGAGCAGAGTTCATTTCAGCAAATAAAATAATTGTACAATATTTATTATTACACCAGAGCACTGCGCTGTATTTTAATTCAACATATGAGCATGAAATGTGAACCCTTACAGGTGTTTCCTGTTAAAAAGGTCACTCAGTTTAATACTTTGAAATTCTAAATTTGTTATTGAGTGTTATTGGAGGACATAACAAGACTTCATTACTTTTGTGACAAAAATACAGTTTTTTATTTTCAGGGCAAAAATCATTGGGGACAGAGTGATCAAAAACAGTTCCTTGCCCGAACAGGGCAAAAAAAAATCCAAAAGTGCCTGTGTAATAACTACCAGAAAAATAAATATAAAGTAACAGGAGAACACACTAAACACAGCCAGCAGCAGCCTGAATCAAACACTGACACAGACACTTAACTAATTTAAGTTAATTAATAAACCAACCCATCGTTTTAACCACACTCTGGATCTTATTCTGACATATGGCACTGAAGTCCATAACTTATCAGTGTCTGACTATAACCCCTTACTCTCCGACCACCGTCTGCTCTCATTTGAATTTTCAATCGCAAATTGTACTGAATCAAAACAGCAATGTTACTACAGTTGCTGCTTATCAGACAGCTCAGTTCAAGAATTTAAAGAACATCTCTCATCCGCCCTCCAGCCATGTGTCAGCTCAGCAGACGAAAACTATGAAAACATTTGTCCCACACGCCACAATAACTTAGCTGACAGCACAAACTTAATATTACAAACGGCCATAAACGCCGTCGCACCTCTGAAAAAGAGGGCTGTCACTAAAAAGAAGCTCGCTCCGTGGTACAATGCTCAAACTCGAGCCTTAAAACTAAAAACACGGAGGTTAGAAAGAGCACGGCAGGGGATGAAGATAACGTAGGCCAAACAAAGACAGAGATGAGTGGGAGATGGCCGACTGAAATGCAGGGAGACAGCAGACATGGGGGGGGGGGGTGGGCGGGGGGCCGGGCCTGCGGGGTTAATGACGGATGCACGGTCCGGATTGCCGGTGTGCGTCCGTCACGGACCCCTGTGGAGCTTACATATGTTGCAGCAGCAGCAGCCAGCAGCAGCAGCAGCAGCAGCAGCAGCAGCAGCAGCAGCAGCAGCAGCCCTGCCCCACGGTGGAGAAACACCTTACAAACACACGCTGCAGTGGAACGGCCCCCCGGCCCAAGGCAACCTGCGCCGGAGCTGCATGGGCGGACCCTCACTCACCAGCCAGACCTTTGAAATTTTGGCCACCGCGTCTGCTCCAAGACACTGTGTCTCATTGTGGATTTTTTTTTCTTCTCCTCCTCCCTCTCTCTCTCTCTCTCTCCCTCTCTCTCTCTCCCTCTCTCTCTCCCCCTCTCTCTCTCTCTCTCTCTCTCTCTCTCTCCCTGCGTTGGCAGTAAAACGCCCGGCGTTCGAAAATGTCTCACAGCTTCGCGGCAACGCCATCGTTCTGAGATCACAGCTCATTACGTCTCTGTTATCCATTTGCTTCCTGGTTTACAGACAGGGAGGGGTGGTTGGGAGGGGTGGTTGGGGGGGGGGGGGAGAGGGGGGGGGGGGCGGGGCGCCTCGGGGGGGGGGGGGGGGGGGGGGGGGGGGGGGGGGGGGGGGGGGGGGGGGGGCGGCGGTGCGCCTCTGCCCCAACAGCAACACAATAGTTTCTTCTCATCCTTGAAAAGCCCAGGCTCATCTGCCCCAAGGTATTTTGTGGGGGGGGGGTGGGGGGGGGGTCGCAGAGGACTCTTGACCTTTGACCCCTAATGCTGTCGGAGGTGGATTCAAATAGACAAACTTCTAAAAGCGGCTTCATTCACCCCCCCCCCCCCCCTCACCCCCACCCACCCCCCA
>JAFBJT010111783.1:4520-17488 GCA_016785325.1 Chascanopsetta lugubris
TATTACGCACAGGTAATCTAATCTGTCAGTGTCTGTCTCTTTAATGTCATTTATCCAAACCTCACCTCATTGTTTTGACGGAAGTCTGCGATGAAACACCAGTTATCGTCATGAACCTCGAGTCCGACTTCATTCAAATGAAATGAAATCTCCTGAGGAGAGAATGAATCAGATGTATTTCTCTTCTACTACTGGAAAAAGCTTAATTCAGGATATTACACCGTTGCTTTTAATTCCAAATTATATTCAGGATCAATACAAGATCAATTCTCATTCCAATACATTTAATTCCAGACTGTTTCAAATTCAAACCACATCAGATGCAAGAGATGACAATTCAAAATCATCCCTGAGTATATGATGAAATAAGCACGGTGACCACTTTATTAGGGACACCTGTTAATTCAATCAGCCAATCACAGGACAGCAACTCACTGTATGTAGTCCTATAGACACAGTGAAGACAATCCACTGAAGTTAAAGCCAAGCATCAGCATCATTAAACATATTAATAGAACATCAATTAATTAATTTTCCCCCCTGTGGTCACTCGCAGTACTGCAACAAAAAAAATCCCCATGTGGCTCATTGACCCCAATAGTAATTTAGACACATATAAAACTCTTTGCAGGACACCTGGAGACATACTTAGTCTTTATATTCTATTTTCTAATATATAATGTTGCAGTACCAAGAGTGGCCACCGGGGAAGATGTGCTACGAGTCTGAGGGGAGGAGACATTAACCTGAAGGACTGACAGAAAGGGAATCAGGTTGATTGGATGAAATGTTTAATGCACATTAAATAACAAAAACACATTCGTGAGACAGTGGACTCATTGAATATCACTGTAGTCAGACAAAACAATTCTATGAGGCTAAATCACCATGGCGACAAATGTTCTGCCACAAACAAACAAACAAAGAGGCGGCAGCAGCAGCAGCGGCAGCAGCAGCAGCAGCAGCGGCAGCAGCAGCAGCAGCAGCAGCAGGATGTGATGGTGTGTGTGAGTCTTCAAAGTGACGAGCGTCCTCCTGTCAGCCTGAACGGCAGCGCTGCGTCCTGGGTTCTGTTAATGGACGTGTTTTGTAGGACGAGGGGGGGGGGGGGGGGGGCAGGGCTAGGACGAGATAATAGAGGTGGAGGGGAGAGAGAGAGAGAGAGAGAGAGAGAGAGAGGGGGATGATGTCATATCTGCTGCAGACGTCAGGCAGAGGCTTTGTTTCTCCGCTGGTGACAGAATCATCGTGTTGTTATTGCAGCTCCCTCATTTACCTCCACTATTTTTATCTTTTTTTTATATATCATTTTATTTCTTTTTTTGTTTTTTTTTTTTACATTTATGTTGTTTTTTCTTCATTAACTGGACTAAACCAGGAGTTTGTCCTTCGTACCAGGCGTGAAACATGTTTCGTTCACCTCTAAAGTCCAGCGTTTTAACATGACTCTATGGGGATTGACCCCCCCGGTGGCCACCCGGTGAACTGCAGGTGTTCCCACCTCTGTATTGGCCTCATCCGTTGCTGCTCGGTCTGCGCACATCTGACCCCTTGGACACTAAAATATGAAGCCGTGCCACTTCCTGTCTAGTAATACAAAATAAAAGCCTCGTTAAACTGAACGAATGGACTCAGTCCACAGGAAATACAAGTTGACCTTTCACTTTGAAAGTTGCACAGGAAGTGTTTATGAGGAATGAGTCATTCATAAAAATGTTGGGAGAGAGTTGTTAGGGTTGTAAGATCTGTGTGTGTGTGTGCGTGTGTGTGTGTGTGTGTGTGTGTGTGTCCCTCCTCTTCACCTCCCTCTCCTCTCTCTCTCTCTGCTCAGTTCAGACATGATGACTCATCCCTCTTTCATGGCTCCCGACACTCGTAAAGGATTCAAAAAAGTGACAATGATCTTCCTCCTCCTCCTCCTCCTCCTTTTCTTCATCTTCCTCCTCCTCCTCCTTTTCTTCATCTTCCTCCTCCTCTTCCTTGAATAATCATCATCATCATCATCACATCTCACATGTTCACATCCTCCTCCCTCACGTTTTCCCTTCACTCTTCCTCTTTTTATCTCTCTCGTCTCACTCTGCTCCTCTGGGAGCTCCGACGTAATGAGGAGGGGGGAGAGGTAATTAAATAGAGCTCAGTGTGGTGAGAGAGGGAGGTGTGTGTGTGTGTGTGTGTGTGTGTGTGTATGTGTGTGTGTGTGTGCGCAGGAGGTCAGTGATGCAGGGGAAGCTCCTTTTCCTTTTCCCATCTTCAGAGGAGTCACATGACATCACATGTGTTGTCATCATCTTCCAGGGAAATGCTCTCTCTCTCTCCCTCTCTCCCTCTCTGTCTCTCTGTCTCTCTCTCTCTCTCTCTCTCCCCCAATCGATCTGGGGACGAGCGAGTGCGGACAGCTCCTCATATCATCTGTCCTCTCCCTCTGTCCCTCTCATTCATCCTCTCCTCTCCTCACAAAGGGAAGGAGGTTACATCACACCGGTCGTTTCCCGGCCTGCGATTGGTCGATCTTGATCTGGAGTCGTTATGTAAATCCCACCAATTAAGATCACGTCCCCTCGCCCCGTGGTCACGGAGCTGCCGAGTCATAATTAGCAGGTATCGTGTCAGCGGCTGTGCACGTGATCATGTGACAAGGGTCGGGGTCGGGGTCGGCAGACAGGATGTGGGGGGGAGAGGGGGCGGGGCTAGAGGGGTTGGGGAATCCCCCCCCCCCCCCCCCCCCCCCCCCCCCCAAAACACCCCCCCCCCGCCGCCCCCGACCCAAATCTGTCTGTGACGTCACGGCTCGGAGAGAAGAGTGAACACTGCCTGAGTTTGTGCTGCGTTGGCGTCTTTACGTCTCCGACCTGCCGACACATTCCTGACAACAACGCACGGTTACCACGGCAACACGCCACTCTCCTCTGTGTCTGTGTCGGAGGGAAATCCGCTGCGTCCGCAGGCCGGTCGCTGCGGTTCAGACCCTCGCTCTCTGTGACGAGTCGTTCCGCTGAGGATGTGAAAATCCAGCGAGACGTTCAAACGGAGCCTGATGGAAAAAAAAAAATAAAAAAAAAAAAAAAAGATGGAGTCTAAATATTTGGACACGTGAAACTTTGCTTCGCAGATCAACATCTCGGGAGTCGCGTCGTGTTTTCATCCAACGTGAAAACAAAGAACTGTCGATCTCCGTCACAGAGGTTTCGAACATCAGGCCCAACGTGGCGCCAAGTTTACAAATCTGAGAGAAGACGGCAACTACAATTTTTCAATACACGTTTTACTGCCATTTGTGTGCAAAGTGCCAGGTTGGCCCAGGTGTCACTCAAGAGGCCACGCCCCTTATTCAGGCCCGATTTTCACTTTCAGTTTGTACCAGACTGTAAACATGTCGCGTTCACCTCCAAAGTTGATCATTTGAACACGGGAGTCTGCGGGGATGGACTCACCTTTGCTGTGCAGCCTCAAGTGGCCACTCTGGGAACTGCAAGTTCTGCCGCTGGGCTCCAAGGCTCATTTTGACCAATCTGTCTTCATGTCTGTGAAGGTTGAGGTGCACATTTGGCCTTAGACGCTAATTATGGACGGAGTTTTAATCCTAGAACAAATGAATTGTTGATATATTTTTCTTGTGTTTGATGTTTGAGCCTCGTATTTGATGTTGCGCTCACCTGAGCAGCAGCAGCAGCAGCAGCAGCAGCAGCAGCAGCAGCAGCAGCAGCAGCAGCAGCAGCAGCTTGTACCTTTCCTCGTTGACCTTGACGAATTTGCTCCTTTAAGTCTTTGGCAAAGTGTCACAGTGTTTCTGAGCTTCAGGGAGACGATGGGGGGTGGTGGGTGGGTGGGTGGGTGGGTGGGGGTGGGGGGGTCTCACACATGGAAAGAAAACAGAGGAGAACGTGATGACGGAGGTAGTGAGTGTGTGTGTGTGTGTGTGTGTGTGTGTGTGTGTGTGTGTGTGTGTGTGTGTGTGTTCTAAAGCTCTCGGTGCTGAGCGCCGGCCGGCGTCTGAAAGGCTGATTCGTCAGGAGCAGAGCGAACGCGCCTGAGAGAGGAAGATAAAAATAGTCCGAGTGTCTCTGAAGACATCGTGAAGGAGGAATCACCTCCGCCGCCGCCGGCGCCACCAGCCCGGTGCACGTGTGTGTGTGTGTGTGTGTGTGTGTGTGAGAGCAGTTGAATGAGAAGCTGCTCTGCCTCCAAACCATGTGAATTGTGTTCATGCCGCCATCTTTTTCTTCTTCTCTTGTGAATTCCTGAATGCTCTCGTTTCTAAAAACACGTTGAGAAGCAGCCGCGTGACACGAGAGGATGATGATGATGTCACTTCCTGTTTGCTTCGAGGACACAGTGTGTCCAGTTGGGGTTGCCCTCTCCTGGTCATTCGCGAGAATGCAGCTTTTAAGGCACTGGCCGGACTCTGAGTCTCTCTCGCGCGCCCTCTAGTGGCAGCAGTTGTTACGACAGATCAAAGGAGGAAGTGTGATGTTTTAAATGTCACACTGTAACTCAAACATATCCAAACATTTTTTGTATTGTTACCACGACAACAAACTCCCTGTGGGCTTGTTTCAATCAAAACAACATTGTCTTTAAACCTGATATTGTGCTTAAAGGAGCATTACGTATAAATGATTGTTTATGGCCTCACCTGTGGAGGAAGAGCAGTCAGCTGCTTCCATTATGCAGCTGTGTTTGCTGTTGTTGGGTGTGAGAGTGTAGAACGGCAATAAAGCCAGCCAATATCCGACTGCACACACACACACACACACACACGCACACGCGCACACACACACACACACATACATACAGCCCCAGGGCCCTGTGTAACTACAGCTCCAGGGGAAGGGCTGGGATGTGGGAGGAGCCATCAAGTGTAAAGGGCCACATATAGAGCAACAGAGTTCCACCTAGTGTTAAAACTAGGAAGAACAAGTTTCATGTGTGGGCCACATTCCATTTTTTTTTTTTTTTGGAATTTGCTGCAGACCAAGAAAAAAAAATAAAAAAAATAAAATAAAAGGTCCATGCGCCTCCGTCGGCCCCCGGGTCGCAGTTTGAAGACTCCTGCAGCCGAGTGTCGCTAAACACGGCGACGCGAACCTTTGGTGCCACTGACTCGGGAGTGAGCGCACGTGTGATGTCATGTTCCCATGGTGACACAGGCTGATGAGACAACTGTCAGGATGTGACTCATCATTCGGTAACAGACTGCTCAGCCCTCAGCACTTAAAGGTGCCGTGTGTAAGATGTGGTGACCTCTAGTGGTGAAGTGTCATGTTGTATCCATCGCCTCACCCTCGGCCTCCTGAACATGCAGGAGCAGCTGTGGTCGACTTGAGTTGTTGTTAAAACTCAAAAGATGTTGAGTGCGTCCTCTCTGGGCTACCGAAAAAACATGGCGGCCCCCGTAGAGAGGAGCCGCTCCTCCATGTAAATATACATTAAAGGGCTCATTTAAAGGTGATGGGAAAAGAGAATGTAACGTTTAAGTGATTGGAAATTCCTGAAAATGTCAGTCTGTCATTGTTTTGGAACAAAATCTTACACACTGCACCTTTAAAAGTGATTTTAAGCAAACAAAAGTTGCGCATTGCACCTTTAACCAAGTCTTTTCCTCCGTCGGCTCAGAGATAAAATCAGTGAATGAAGTTATCCGTTATGTTTATGTGCTGCAGTGAGAGTTGGACCTTTGAGAAGGTCACGGGTGTTTCATCGTCTCCATGAAACAGGCTCCAAGATGGACGCCGCTGGAGACGTTGCATGTGTGGTGGAGAGATGAATATAAAGTCCGGCAGGTTTTTTTGATTAGTGGGACGTATCTCACATTGTTGCACCCACTTCCCCGGAGTTGAATTCCACTGGAATCCAGTGACCGAGTATTGGCTGAGTGGATGTCGAGGTCATCGGGGTTCAAACCTCCGACCACCCAATATTTGGACGCATCTCGATTTTTCCCGGCGCGGGATTGATCCCCTGTGTCGGTGCTGGGCCAGAGACTGTGTTACCGATCTGGCTCCCCAGTGTGTGTGTGTGAGTGTGTTAGAGTGTGTGTGTGTGTGTGTGTGTGTGTGTGCGTGTGTGTATGGTGTGTGTGTGTGTGCGCGCAGGCATAAGTGAGTTCTTTGTCATATCGATCGACACTTCTTTGTAAGCGCTGGCTCGGATGTTTGGGTGTTGAATGAAAATGCTGTCCTGCTGTGAGTGTGTTTTTCCGTGCGTGTCTGTGCGCGTGCGCGTGTGCGTGTGTGTGTGTGTGTGTGTGTGTGTGTGTGGACATGGTGTTGATAGTCAGTTCATTGTCGCTGACACTGTTGGCTGCAGTGACTCTGAGCAGCTGTCGGACTCAGCAGGTCTGTGTCCTCGGGGATCTGCACAGTGTCAACATGAGCTACTACATGTAGCATCAGCCTCTGAGGTGTGTGTGTGTGTGTGTGTGTGTGTGTGTGTGTAGTTTCCCTTTCTCCTGATGTAAAATGTATTGGATACAATTCATGTGGAAATAATAAAAGGACTTTGTTGACTCTGTCAGCGCAGCAGTATTTGACAGGACGCTCACTGCACCGACGCACAATCACCACAGGGGTCACTGTAACACCCATTTGATTAAAGGTCCCCACTGCTCCTTTAACTTCACTTTACAAAAGCAATCCAGTGCGGAAAGTAAATAACACATTTACTCAACGTGACTCCACCCCCCCCCCCCCCCTCCCCTTTTTGTCAACAACAGAATTTAAATTTATGCTGATGTTGTTTTTATGAATATATAATCACCCCGAGGTCGGCGCTGTTGTTTGTTATGACTTTGGAATGAGCTCGTTTATATTTACATCAGGAGCAGGTCCCCGGTGAGGAGGCCTACACACACCTTCAGAATTCTAATGATAACCGGAGGCTAATGCAGGTTCCACAGAGGAGGAGGCCGAGGTGAGACATTGAGCTTTTCAGCACTTAGAACCATTCATCTTTGGATTTGAAGGTTAAAAGGAAGCTTTTATTAGTTTGACTTCCTCCATTTATTCCTCACTTTCTCTCAGCGGACCGATACATGAGCCGCTTTTCATCTAAACTACAAACATTTGTTATATCAAAAAAGTCGAGCACCACCAGAGGTCACTCAATCCTACGCACTGTGCCTTTAAAGGTGCAGTGTGTACGATTTGGTGACCTCTAGTGGTGAAGTTGCGTGTTGAGTCCATCACCTCACCCCCGCTCCTCTGAACCTGCAGGAGAAGCTGTGGTCGACTTCAGTTGTCGTTAAAACTCAAAAGATGTGTAGAGCGTCCACTTTTACTACCGTAAAAACATGGCCGCCCCCGTAGAGAGGAGCCACTCCTCATGTAAATATACATTAAAGGGCTCCTTTAAGGAAGATGGGAACAAAAATAAAACATTTACGTGATGATAAATTCATGAAAATGTCATTATGTCATTGTTTTGTAAGATTTATAGAAGTGACAAAAATGACCAAACTCGTACACACTGCACCTTTAATCTACAAACATTTATGATGCACTATCAACACTAGATGTCACTCAATCCTACGCACTGTACCTTTAATGAGGTCACATGTAGTCGGAGATTAACAGTGGTCTGATATGAACGGGTGCGGGTTGACAACATTGCACTAATGCAGGACTGTCTTCAGTGGCAGCTCCACCTAGTGTTGATATTGAGAAGTACAACACAGTCACGTGTGGGCCACATTCCAATCTATTTTTAGAATTTGCTGCAGGCCAATAAGAATTGGCCCCGGGTTTGGGAACCCGTGCTTTAAGGCAAAATGGGAAAGAATGCCATGTTTGTTGTTGTTGTTGTTGTTGTTGTTTAGATGTTTACTGCTCAGAGTCTAAAAGCCTGATGCTTTGAAGTCTCATGTGTTTCAGTCACGTGACGTCAGCAGTTCATCGCACGCGTGCAGACGTTGGCTTTTCCAATACATTTAACATGTGAGTGCTTTTTAATTCTGAGTGAGTGGATGATGTATTCCACCTCCCCCCTCCTCCTCCTCCTCCTCCTCCTCCCACATGTCCACCCCCAGCCAATCAGAGCGCAGCAGCTGGCAGACAGGCAGTAAAGCTCATATTTGGGTCACAGCAGCAGGACGCCGACTCAGCGAACAGAGCCGCAGAGCTGCTGGTGGAGACGCGAGGGCGTTGAGCGCACCACGCTGATGTGCGCAGAGGAAACACGGGGCTTTGACATCCCATCATTTTTTTTGGACCGTTTTGTTTTGATGTCATCGTCAGTCTGGACACATTTGGTCGAATGAGAGAATGATAAATAGAAATGTAAAGTGAAAGATTGAGATTATGATCAAGTAGTTGTCGCAAGTTGCAAAACACAGCCAGTTGGAAATAGAACCATGCGATGAGACGCATGGATTGATTGGATATGTGCAGATCGCGGCCATCTTGCCGATGCCTGACTCCGCCCACTTCCTTGTTGTTCCACATATGGTCAAAGAGAAGGGGAGCACAGGTGGAGGAGGGCTGGGCCCATGGTGCTGTCACAACATCCACAGGAGGTCGTCCCAGCTGTCACTCAAGAGGCCACGCCCCCTCATTTTCAACAGCTTGAAACAGCGCAGTTTCAAACCTCATTAGAATAAGAATAAACGCCGCCTCCGAAACTATCGTCACGGTAACAGATGTGACTGATTGAGGCCAAAACGGTTAAAAAAAAAAAAAAAAAGTCTCATTCACTTCTATGAAGTGATTCATCTTCACACGGGACTCTGTGGGGGTGGAGCCTCTTGTGGCCACCCGGTGAACTGCAAGTCCTCCACACTGTGTCGGACTCATCCCTGGTGTTTGCCACTCGAGTCCGTGTGCAATCAAAGTCCTCACAGCTGTAAACATGAATCTCCACTGTTTATTTATTCCGCCCACCCCTTCCTGTTCCACTTCCTGTCGAGTGAATCAGAGCTGACCTGCAGAGGCCGGCGTTCATGTTTCCCCCGCAGTGCAAAATGAAGTAACACCCAACCCTTTAATGCATTTTAACCCTACACCCTCCGCTCCTGCAATAACCTGCCTCCACACGGGGCCGTGAAAGTGACGATGAAAGTCATTTCCTGGTACATTGAAAAGGGGCGGAGCCACTGATGAGATGCAGAGCGTCTCCTCCAGCCGCCAGCGGGGCCTCGAGTACGGTTCCTGTTCGCCCGGCCCCGCAGAGCATTTTGGTGTGTGTGTGTGTGTGTGTGTGTGTGTGTGCGTGTGTGTGTGTTTGTGTGTGTGTGTGTGTGTGTTCGTTCAGGGAGCTGGAGGTCGCCCGTGTGTCATCGCTATATTAGTAAGTGTGTGAGAAAGACATCAGGGCTCATTAACAGCCGTGGTCTGACAGGCGGGCGAGTCGAGTCAGGTCGGAGTCATGTTGGAAATTAATTTGCACAGGAAGTGTGTGTGGTGTCGGGGGGGAGGGGGCGGGGTTTGGTGGAGGTGACGTGGGGTTGCGGGTGGGAGGGGGGGGGGGCGGGAGCGCGGGGGGGCNNNGTGACGTGGGGTTGCGGGTTGGTGGGGGGGGGGGTGTGAGGGCGGTGGGACGTCCCCCGGAGAACCTGATAAAACAGCCAGACTTCACTAATTACAAAGCTCCGACCGGAGGCTGTGGAAGTGAAGTGGTTTGGCTGCAGGGCTGGAAGACGACAGCGCCACCCTGTGGTCACATGGTCACATGTTTTAATATGCACAGTTTATTATGATAATAACACCTTAACCCCTGTGAGGTGTCTGGAGGACTCAGTGGACACTTGTCTCTCCGGGTCAAAGTCCAACTGATTCTTACTTTATTTTTTTTAATTATTTTTTTATTTTAATTTTATTTTTTTATTTTAATTTATTTTTTTATTTTTATTTTTTATTGTAGCAGACACGCTCATAGAAACTGAAATTTTATACCAAAACCAGGAACCACAGAAAGTTTCAAGAGTGTCTGTTGAGGATGAACCCCCCTCCACCTGCACCACACATGGTACAGTCCACCTGAATCGTGACCATATAAGGAGTTCTCTCCACTTGGAGCTGCTTTGTTTGAATCTCCTGACTCTGATATTTGATATCTGAGGCTTTCACAGGATAAAAAACGTGAATTATTGAAGCTGCGTCTGTTCGCTTTCGATCTCAGCGACAGACTCCGACGCGTGAGAAGCTAAAGTTTGTGTTTGTGCTCTTTGATTGTGTTAAAGTTTCTCCGCGGTGCCTCACGGCCGAGACTCTCCGAGGGACGGCGATGATGAAGCTGAACATGTTTGTATTTGTTCTCAGATTCAAGCGGAAATAAATACGAGTGAAAACGTTTGTCCGGGTTCGAGACCACGGGGAGTTCTCCTAGTTTCTCCCGGCTGCTGTCGTAAGAATCGGAAATCGGCGGTTTTCGTAAACATTGTGAAGAGAACTATGAAAGGAGTCGTGATCCCAGTCATCCCCAATAGGGGGCAGTCGAATTCACAGAACACGCTCCATCAGAAACGAGTGCCTGCCAAGTTTCAGGGCCATACTTACTTATATCATCACAGTCTGATCTCTGGCGGGGGGGCGGAGCTTCGGGTAGAGTTGAGGTGGATCAGGATGTTCACACTCAGTGGATGTAACCGCTGACTGGTCTCATTTACAAGTGATTTCAAACTACAAAAAATGGCCTGATGCACCTTTAAAGTGCAGAACAATACAATGTAAAAACATAAGCTAGTGGTTTAGTCTGACTTTGATCCATCTCATCTTAGGAATTAAATCTTTTAAATGTTCATTTTCTGTCGTATTTGTTGTAAAGTGTAAAACACCATTGAAAATGTGGGGGGGGGGGGAAAGTTGTGGGATTAACCCTTTAATCCAATTTAAACTCATACGCCGAGTATTCAGGATATTTTCTGAAACTCTCTCTCTCTCTCTCTCTCTCTCTCTCTCTCGTCCCTGATGCTTGTGTTTACTCCCTTTATTTGAACTCTTGAGGACTCCACATGCGGGAGGTTGTTGGTTCCGTGTTGTTCTTCCTCCTCTGGCAGCCGCCGACGATCAGCGTCTGTGATCACGTCCTCGGAGTGAAGGGGAGAACGGATGAGGCCGGTTCTCGGCCATGAGATCGGAGGAGGAGGTTTTGTGTCATCGGTTTGGGACTTTGTTTTTTTTTTTTCCTCTTGGCATCAACAGCACTTTACAGTATTGTCAGAACTCTCTCTCTCTCTCTCTCTCTCTCTCTCGCCCCCCTCGCCCTCCCGTCTCTCTCCTGTGGGTTAATTACTGCGTGTTGCAGCTTCCCCCTCAGTCCTGCCGGTTACGTAAAACCCCCCGAACTCATTAAAGTGACGAGCTGGACGTTTTTTTTCCGTCCCCTTGTCACGACGACATTCTCTCTCCGACGACTCGTCGGCAGCGACGCCGACTCGTGAGCGCTCGCCCGGCCTGAGCGCTGTCCACCGCGCTCAGCGTCTCCGCCGCCGCGCCGAATATTCCACCCATAGATATGTTCACGCGCCGCCAGAGTTCATGTGGGGACCATTGATCTTGGTTTGAGTTAGTTCACATTTCAAAATAAAAGTTTTCACCGCCCTGTCAAACAGGATTGGTGCTGCGTGCGAGGATGGACGAAGCGTCCGCGGCGTCACCCGCAGGTTTCGGCCGAGTGCGGATGAGGCCCCTAGTGGGCGGTTCTCGCCGATGGATAACTCCTCCTACTTCCTGGTTCATCCCCTAAATAAATAAATAAACGGGCAAAGAGGCGGAGCACAAGTAGAGCTGGGCTGGGCCCACGGTGCGGGCGCGGCGTCCGCAGACCCTGCCAGGTGTCACTCAAGAGGCCACGCCCCTTAATTATGCACACATTCAAAAGCTCGATGGAATTGAGATAAGCCCCGCCCCCTCACAGTTGTCACAGGAAAACATGTGACTGACTGAGACCAAGACTGTGGTTTGTACCCGTCGTTAAAGTTGATCGTTGTCACATGTAACATGGGACTGACTCACCTTTGGCGTCCAGCCTCAAGTGGCCACCATGTGAACTGCACGTTTTTGCATTTCCAAAAAAAAACTTCAGGTTTTCAGTTCTTGAACGACACTTTATTGATTGATTGTATTTGAATATCATTTTTTTTCTCTTAAGCACTTTCAAATGTCGTAAGTTATTTTATTCAAATTTCTTAAGTGGGTCCTTTAAATGCCACCCCACCTCCTCCCATTCTGTTCAAAATAAGATGATGCTATATTATGGTATGTCACATGTTCAACACTCCATTTCCTCATCTTCATTAAAACAGGGATCGAAGTCCCTTCATAAAAAAACCACCCTGAGACTCATGGTGTCGCTCCTCCTCCAAAGCCTCTGTCGTGCTCGGCCTCTGCTGATTGGCTGTTTCTCAGTAAGTGGGACATGCGGGACGTTTCCGAGGTTCCGCGTCGATGAAGTGTGTCGTGGCGGGAAACCGAGCAAGGAGAATGCAAATCAAACGTCGTGTGTAAACAAGTGTTTACGGAACGATATCGATCCGCTGCAGTTCATCGGTGACGGCGCCCGACATCATCGCCGCCGCCGCCGCCACGAGTCCCACGGTGCAAAGAGAAGGCAGTGTTCTCTCTCTCTCTCTCTCTCTCTCTCTCTCTCTCTCTCTCTCTCTCTCTCTCTCTCTCTCTCTCTCTCTCTCTCTCTCTCTCTCTCTCTCTCTTGTGGCTTGACCTGCTTTCTTGGCCTCCTCTTCCTCCTCCTCCTCCTCCTCTTCCTCTCTCCTCCCCCCTCCTCCTGCTCGTTGATGGAACAGAGGAGAAGAAAAGAAAAAAAGGGGGAGGAGCCGCTTTTATTAATTACCTCATTAACGGAGAAGAGAGGAGCCGGTCTGTTGTGGAGAATTGGAAAAAATGAGGGAGGGCAAATAACATTCTGAATAATATTCGGTGGGTTCCAAGGCGGCGTGGGGGCGAGGGGGGGGGGGCGCTGAGTGAGGAAGGGGGAGAGTAATGATAGAGGGGGGGGGGGGGGGGGGGGGCGGGGGC
>JAFBJT010111784.1:0-20820 GCA_016785325.1 Chascanopsetta lugubris
TCGGCCCGCGGGCCCAGAACCGGCCCACCAGACAATCCAGTCTGGCCCATGGGATGATTTTGCAAAGTGTAAAATAAATGTGTACTTGGCAGGTTTATGTTGTTTATATTGAGAAGAGACATTTTAATCAGTTTAAATTGAGTGTTTTCACTAGACTCACAACTATAAAAGCAATGTGAAACATGGTGTTGTTCATAGGTCATCATGCTATGATTGTAGTGGTACGGCCCACTTGAGATCACTTTTGGTCCCATGTGGCCCCTGAACTAATATGACTTTGACACCCCTGCAGGTGTCTCATGAATGGGCCCTAAAACTAGAGAGAGCAAAGTTACCTTGCTGACTCATGACTTGAAGTGAATGAGTTTTTAAATGGGTCTTTGGTCCGGGGCCCAAAATGAGACCTGTGCTTAACACATACCTACAAGACTGGTTTTGAAAACACATTGTTCAAGATAAAAAATATTGAAGGCAAATAAGCAACTATACCACATTACAGCACATTATATACATTATAGGTTATTATATGTTGCATTATGTCATTTTTACAGTTCTTTGAGGTGGTGATGACAAATTATAGTTTGTTAATAGCCTAACGTTAGCTTTTAACATATACGGATAGCATTAATGCGTCATTAAAGTGTCATCAAATTGGTGTCAGTTCAAGAACAAAACAGAAGAGACTAGTGTTTGCCACAAATCTTATTTTGAAAGAATTGCAGAATTAAAGAATGCAAATGTCCCAGTGACTTTTTGCTGAGGGATGTAGTGCAATGAGTCGGACTACAAAACGTTGTGGTCCTGTTGGCGCTCCAAAAAAACCCAGAGGACTGAAGGTGATAAATAACCCACAAACTGTACATGTACAATTGTTACTTTCTGGAAAACAATACTTGTATCTACTACTCTAGTATGTAAAGGTTGAAGCTGGTTTCATGTTGGCTGTGAGACAGAGAAAAGAGAGAAAAAAACTTGCTGGCTCTGTAAAATGCAATGGAAAGTTGGTTAGTTAGTTAGTTGTTTTTGCTCATCACGCTGGAACCAAAGGTTACAGTCACCTCTCGCGCTCACTGGCGAAGCCAAACGCTTGTTTTTGGACACTCGTATTTTTCCAACGGTACCAGGAAGACAACGTACATATCAAAATACCCCGGCGACCAGCGCTGAGCTGGACAGCCGTTGTTCCTGGGGAAAAGATGGACACACAATCCAGGGGACACAACTGTGAAAACCAGATGACTCTTTGTTTTTGTGTTTATTCCATTCAACTCAAGGAGCAAACACTGCAATTAACCTCGGTGTATATTTTGCATCACTAGCCATTCCCACCTGGGTCATCTCCCCCGGCTTTACTCATTCAATCAATGTATATATTTATCAGACATCAGGGATTTCATGTAGACATTGGTTTGCATGTAAATGTAGATAATATGTGTATGTACAGACGCCTAATTTAAACCGTATGTTATCATGACGATCAGTGCATGGGGAGAGGATGGAGTAAACCCCTCTTGAAATGAGGAGATGGATTTTATTTTTGTTATTTCAGCTTGTGACCGGCCGTGTACAAAAAGTGTCTCCATGTTTTTTTTGTTATAAAACGGCTTTAGCGCAAAACAGCTTCCAGGTTTGTTGCTTTCCCCTTTGCAGCTGGAACCTATTTTTTCTTTCTGCCCTTTAATAGCTGAGGAGGAGAAGACTAGATTTAGCTTAGATTCCTAGATCAGTAACATTAACTACCGCAAAATAACAAACTATATATATATAATAACATGACTTTACCTTTATTTCCCGCTATGGCGTTGTTGGGCTCCGCCGAGGGCTCGATAATCTGAGCGGGGGATTTAATCTATTATGAGGTTATTGTAAATATGCAGCTTCTATGAAGGTGACCGTTTCTACCTCCCCTTAAACATGGAATGTAATCAAAGTGCTGATGTGTCGGGACTGTGCATGTATCTTCCCGAGCTGGATGCAATCATGCTTTGCCCGTTCATTAAAGGTGCAGTGTGTAAGACTTGGTGACCTCTAGAGGTGAAGTTGCATGTTGTACCTCACCCTAACCCTTCTGAAGGGTGAAGAGAGAAGCTATGGTCGACTTCAGCACGTTTAGTACGTCCACTCTGGGCTGCTGTAATTACATGGCAGACCCCCGTAGAGAGGACCCGCTCCCGCATGTAAATATACATTTATGTGAAAAAATAAAAGAGGTGACAAAAATGACCAAAATGTTGCACACTGCACCTTTAAACCATCCTGTGTTGTCAGCGCTACAAATGTGAGGCCTCGTGTCATGACTCCAGTTAGACGTGCTAATCGTGACGCCTTGTTACCGGTGAACCTCGCCCGTCCGCCATTACATGGAAATGTTTTTTGCTGATCCTTGAATCAGCAGAAACTCCTTATGCAGCATTCATAATGGGTTATGGTGCACTCTCCCAGCCGATCTCCAAGCCGAATCCGCTTGTAAATAAAGTTACACACGATCCTAACGCAACAAGGATCTCAATCTTGTGACTGCTGCCGGGAAAAACAGCTTACCGGTATGTCTTTGTTTATGTACATTTTTATTTTTTCCTTTTGTCTGAAAAGCAAACATCCTCAGGAGATTCACGCATTCACACTGTGCAATGGTGGCGAATGTGGATTCTAATTCACACATAGTACAACAACACTGCCCCCCCCCCCCCCTGCAGTTTTCAATACACAGATAAGGCTGAATGTAATGTGTTGTATATCTATGTATATTTGTACATTAGGTAAAAAAAAGGTCTGTTATATATAATTAGGTTTCAAATATTATTGCATTCTATTTATTGAAATCATTATCATTGTTGTTAGTAAAGTCTAGGATGCATTGTGAAACATGTTTACATCTTTAATTTCTATTTTTTCTTTTTTGTTGGAAAAATAACAAGGATTGTATCAGAAGCGTCAAATATATCGATTCAAGGCCATATCATCGTTTTGGGGGGTTGAATATAATAATGAATAAATACAGTTCAGGATTCCATGAATGAGGATATGATTAATGTTCTGCATATTCCCTCTGTTTAACATGACAATATGAAATGAACTGCAGATGTTATTGATATTTGTGTTGCTCTTATATGAAGTTCAACGATTTATGCAAATTATGACCTCATGAAATAAATTGTCCCCAAGTTAAAGGTGCAATGTGTAAGGTTAAGGTGACATTTTTATTTCTATCGGCAGAAATTGGAAATAAAAATAATCATATTGATGTCTTTATTCATCTATTATCACCCAAATATCTCTCATCTCTCTTGAAAGAGTCCTCTCTATGGAAGCAGCCATCTTGTTCTTACATTAGCCCAGAATGGACAAACTAAACACTTTTGGTAACAGCCATAGGTGTACACGTAAAGGAAGTCTGATGTGAGGAGTCTGAGGTGAGGAGTCTTACGGTCGCGATGTACAACTTCACCACTACATGTCACTAAATCCTACACATTGAGCCTTTTTAAGGAGATTGTAGGCAGCTCACCTTCAGAATCCAGAATTCCATTTAGTGAGTGAGCAGATAGGAGACATTCTACATGCTCTGAGTTACCTGCAAGACAATATGTGCATTTGTGTTCTTCAGACTTTATTTGACAGTATTTTCTTTGAATGAACACAGAACCAAAGTTATGGTCAGGTGATATTTCAGAGTCTCTCATTTCATCAGAGAGAGAGAGAGAGAGAGAGGGGAAGCAGAAATCATGACAGTGCAGTTCTTTCATCAGCTGACTGGTGTCGTCCTCGCACTGAGCCGTCCACTCCGCAGGCGTTAGGAGATAACGTCTAAAACAAACACACGGCTCTTGCACTCACTCATTCGCTATCTCCGACTGGCGCCATGCGCAGCCCCAACAGAGGAGGTGAACAGAATTCAAGACAGAACAAACAAAACCATGAATCCAGCGCAGACTCCACCAAGTCAGAGGATCAGCAGCTCCAGCTTTGTTTTCAGATCTTCATATTAATCCAAGCAAATGTTGTCGAAATGCTGCAGTCTGTCAAATGACTATAAATATCGATCCGTCTATGGAGCCCGCGTTATGGTCCGGTCCAGCTTTGAGTGGCCGAGCCGCCTGCTCTTTGCAGCGGCTCACTGGGACTCATCAGATTAAGTGGCTTTGTCAATCAGCGCGACGCCTCATCTCCGAACCACCAGTTGGGGGCTCTGCCGTTGACGTGCACCGTGTGCAGCAGCAGTGGAGCAGCTGACGCAGCTCAGTTCACTCCGGTCACTGTTGTAGTTTGAAGAAAGTCACCACAGGCAAAGCCCAGGGTCCTTTTTAAAGGAGCAGTGCGTCGGCTGTAACGATGCATTCGCCCCAACACCTCACCCATGCATGACGGACACCTTGTGGTAGCCAGTAGTTACTGTTTATGCTCAAAAGGTGTTTGGTTTTTTCTGTTCTGGGCTTCTGTAAATATGCATTGGTGTAAAATGGCGGCCTCCACGGAGAGGATGTGTTCCTGGCATGAATACAAAGGGCTTATTTTGAAAACAACAATTTGTTTACTCTTGTCGTTATTCATTCAAATCATCACTATGATTATTTTGAACAATACAAATGGACATTATTTCACATATAATCCTACACAATGGAACTTTAAAGAGCGATACAAAGACCTGGAAAAAAAACAGATATAAAATGAGATAAGTAATGCACAAATGACACTTTGCTGTTCGTTATCAGAATGAAGATGAAAGTCACTCACTCAGTCACTGAATAAATCAACTCAAGTTTATGACCTTTGAGCTGCAGCTTCACTCCAAGAGAAGGTCACATTTGAAAAAAGATGTCTTGAAATATACATTTGTTTTGATCTAAATATCTATTATTTTGGCATCTCAAAAGTAACGTTTTGTGTTTGTCACGTGTGTGTGTGTGTGTGTGTGTGTGTGTGCGTGTGTGTATGTGTGTAAGTGTGTGTGCAGTCATGTTATTTATTTGTCTTGTTTCCTCTCTACAAAGAAGTTGTGCCCTGAAGAGAGATGCCTGTTATTTACTTGCGTCACTAAACCTCTAAACACACACTTGCCCCCTGTGTGTTTTTCCACATTCTGGATGGAATGTAGAAACATAAACATGTGTGTGTGTGCGAGTGTGTGTGAAGTTTTTATTGGATTTCTTAGCAAATGGATTCTAAGCTCCAGTTGGTTCGTCCCCATCTCCAAATCATACACTCATGATCGAGGTATGTTTCTCCGTGTCGCCCCGTTCCACACTTCACTTTACATGGCTGTTATTCTCCTTTCAAACGTGTGGAAGTGGAATATAAAAAAAATAAATAAAACCTGTACCTTCATTTTTTCATTACCTGGCCGAGTATTGGAATCGATAATCTCTCATGAGCAGCTTAAATATATTACAGAACCGTGTTTAAATCAGTGTGACCTTCAGCGATATGCTCCGCTTCAATCGCCATCTTTAATCATCATCTCACCAACATGTCCGACCTTGAGATTCAGACAGGGAACTTCTGCATTCTGACAGAATGTGCTGCTGTTTCCTACTCTGCACCTCGGTCCTCTGACTTTGTCCTTTGCACACCTGGCTGTGAGCTCCACGCACAGATTGATGCATAGTCCAGAGAATATTCAGTGTGTGTGTGTGTGTGTGTGTGTGTGTGTGTGTGTGTGTGTGCGAACAGATGGACATGATCTGGCTCCTGCACTTTGACAAGATGGCCCTGCTGAACGACCATCTGTCAGGACATCCCCGACTGCCAGGTCTGCATCAGAGCAGCAGCTCAGGGTGGAAAGTGTGGATGCCAGTTGAGATACAGCAGGGAAGCATGTAAAGGTGCAGTGTGCGGGATTTACTGACCCTGAATGGTGAAGCTGTAGGTGAATGAAAACCACTCACCTCACCTCAGTTATTATTAGCGCCAATAAAAACATGGTGGAGCAGCGTGGCAGAGATTCTTTGATGTGTGCCGGTACACCTCGAAAGACCGTCACCTAAATCTTACACACTGGACCTTTAAGTTCCAGGTTATCAGGGCTTTGCTGGCTGACGAAGGCCTCATTCATCAAGTCAGTGTCATGGCAGGACAATACATTTCCATTGCCAAACTCAATGTGATTTATTGTTCTGAGTGAATGGAGGAGGGAGGAAATTAAAGTTGAACATTTTATTCATGAGAAGACTTTTTAATTAAACTCTATTTTCATCTGTTTAGAAAGAAAAATGATATCCATTGGTTATTTATACTTTGTAACCCTCAAAGGACGAGTAAATGTATGGATGGATGTTTGCTCCCTGCAGGTTTTTATCTTATCAAATATGATGGAACACTCAAAGGCATGCTATACCGAATTACTTGTGAATGAGTTTAAATATGGTCTTTATTCTAAAAACCCTGCATATTGTACCTTTAAGGGCTGTTACAGAAGAGAAAATGGAAGTTTCGGGCACCATGACTGAGATTTTGTTGAATGGGTCTTTTATATCATAAATTCTTATTCCAAGTATATAATCAGTCAAAGGAGTGAAGGAGGGTTTTGGTGGTTGAGCCACTTAAAAACCATCATTTGGTTTGAATGAGCAGTGTTGACGTAAAAAGAACTGTTGTTCACTGTGGTCGGAACAAGTCATTGTTCTGTTCACAGTCAAATGTCCTCAGGTGAAGCAGAACATGTCTGACCCTGTGTTTACACATCTGCACCTTTTCACATTTGTCAAACAGCATCTTTCGATGGACACAAATGTATTAAACTGAATACGAGTGTGTGTGTTTTGCCTTTCCATCAATGAATTAAAAGAAACTTAACAGTAACTTTATTCAATATTCTACTAATCAACAAGGTGTAAATAGCAATTTATTCTACAGTATGTTCAATATCATAGCATTTGATTTCATGGAGTCTTTGTCATTTTCGTCCATTTCATTTCACTTGTCCAGTGCATAGCTTTTTTTTGTCCTTATTTATTTGATACCTCCTCTTACTGATGTGAAAAAGAGGGTCCATCAGGGCCGGACCCAGGCTTTTGTTGCCCGTGGGCAGTTTCCCTGAAAACAAACAATTCATTGAGCACGACCGTGCACATCCTCGCTCCCACACCACGTGTGTTTCACCGAACCAAATTGCTCCACATTGGCAGAATAAATAGAGTAATCTTATCTTTGAACATTAAGATCCAATATCCCGTACATGAATGTGGCCATCCACTTAGTCTAACTCAATTCTGTCTGTAGTGAGTGTTGAATTTGGTTTGCACAGAATTTAAATATACTGTTCAACAATGAGACAACACGACCTCTTAGAAGAGATTGAGATGCAACTACTACTCTGGATGTGGCTCCTCACCCCCCCCCCCCCCCCCCCCCCCCCCCCCCCCCTCCCCCCCCCCCCCCCCCCCCCCCCCTCGTTTGAGATGAATCTTGAAATAAAGAAAAGATGTGTTGTAAGTAGTAAGGGCTAAAGGTTAGGGTTAGCATTAATGGTTGGGGTTAGTGGTTGAGATTAAAGGTTATAGTTGATGGTTTAATGTCAGGGTCAAAGGTTATGGTTATGGTTGAGGGTTAGAGGTTAATAGGGTAAATGAAATGAAGTATTGAAATACTCATTGACATCAGGATAAGGGAAAGAACTTATTTCTACATTTTAGCTTAATCAGCTTGCAGCTCAACTAATTCCGAATCCCTGACATGACAGCTCTAATGTAAAACATGTGATTTATAAGGCGGTAAATGAGATGAAATATGCAAATCCACCAGCACCAGTCTTCAAATTCCAGAATGTGATAATGTAGCCAACAGATAAGTGAAACAATCTGTAGCTATAAGCTGTGATAACAGGCCTGTGCTCGGGGCAGTGGAGTCAAAGTGGTTCAGAGGACACTATCAGAGGCTGATTCACGGGCCGGGGAGGCTACGCTCCATGTGATCAACTTTTCAAAGACGAGCATCAACGGTTTTATGATCAGAAGGCCTGAACTGTGACTTCTGAGTCAGGTCTTTTTTACGAGGGGGAGATGAACAACAGAACAGTCAAACGCTGCATCGGTGAAGAACCTTGGCTTTAAGTTTAGTCTCAGAATTTCATTTTGAGTGCATTCAATTAATAAAAGATAAGTATAAGTATAGAACAGGGGTATCAAACATTCGGCCCGTGGGCCAGAACCGGCCCACCAGTTGGTCCTATCGGGCCTGCGAGGTAGTCTTTGCAAAGAGTAGAATTTACAGAAAATTCATTAATTGCAATTTTTCAATAAAAAAAAAAAGTAGTTGCAGGCAAACTGTTCATTTTGGAGGTTGTTCTTAACGTTTTGTAAAAAGATAGTTTCATTAAATGTCAACATTTTCAGAATGTACTGGACAAGTCCTTCCTGATGAGTACGATGGAGTTGTGTCTATATAAGGCCGAGGAGAACTAAACGTGACCATGGTTTTTTCACATCCAACCAAAAGTGTATTCTGATAAGGATTTAGTCCAGCAGCTGATTCCACCTTTTAAAACGGCACTTTAAAAAAAAATCTAAATGACTCTTTCAAATGCTCAAAATGGCTCAAATCTATCCTTCCCTCCTTTCACAGGTGATTATTTTCTCTTTTATCATATTAAAGACACGTTTATCTAAAACCAACTATTTCAACCCAGTCATTCCTGTGTCCACTCCTGTACCTGCTTCCTCTATGAGGAAGCTCTCTCAGAAATGACTATTAATAACATCTGTCTGACTGCTATAGGAGAAAGGCTGACCTTTGTATGGCTTTGGAAGTTCTTAAAGGTACAGTACAGAGGGTTGACCTAATTAATAGAGGCTCACACAAAATTACCTTCTCTCTCAATCACCTTTATTGATTATTGTCTGGTTGATTTCAGGATGAAGAAGAGGCATCGTGTACATAGACGAGGCTACTGAAGAGGCAACATTGCGAAGAAGATTGTAAACAACTTGAATTAGTTCTCTTAAATAACATCTTTGAGCTCATTTTATAGATTTACTTGTATCTCATATCATCTTTTATTTATCGCTTAGACATTTATTTATGTTCCTTCTCTGTCTTAAAGAAATGTTTAAATGGTATTGGTTTGTTGTTTATGTTTATGTACCCACAGCTGTCCCTTCCGTTCCTCATGTATTCATCATTTCCCCCGTGTTATAACTGATGATCACTTTCCGTTCTGTTATGTTGTAAAAACAAATACTGATGTGTAATGTCCTGCCTCCAGCCGTGTCTCCCCAGGCCCTGTCCCTCACCAGCACGCTCCCGTGACTGTCAACACGTCTGACACCGACAATCTCCCCCTGCTATCTTCCCGTTCGAGGCGAAGTCTGGAAAATGACCCAAGTGTTTGGACATTTGGAGTCTGAATAAAAAAGAAAAAGGTTTATGGGACTTGGAAGAGACAACGGCGAAGGTGAAATCAAGCCAACATGTTGCTGAAGTTCCAGCGGTGGGGAGTTGGAAAACCTTTTCATCTGTGGCCAGCTAAGGTGATAAACGGCTGTTTAGCAACAGGAAGACTTATATTCCTCATGTTTGGCTGCACTTGGCTCCGTGTGAACCCTGTGCGCGGACGTGTGTGTTATCTCATGTATGTTTTGTTTTGGCATTTTTTTATTAAGATATATTCATTCTGGAATCTTATTTCTTTCTCTTGGTAGAGAACAGGTATATTTTATATAACATATACATGTGTATATATACATATATATATATATATATAATATATATATAGAGAGAGAGAGAGAGAGAGAGAGAGAGAGAGAGATAGATAAATAGATGGATAGATAAATAGATAGATAGATAGATAGATAGAGTGATGATGATGCCATGACATTTCTTTGACCCAAGGAAAAGAGGAGGGAGAAATACAAAGAAAACTGTGATGTATCTGATCACATGACCTGAAGAGCTCTGAGCACCACTCAGTCAGTGGTAAAAGGCGCTGCCTTGTTCTTAAGTGTGTGCGTCATCAGGTCAAACCACAGGGTCAAACCTGGGACATGAAAAGACGAGCTTTGTTTATATTTCATCATCTGCGAGTAAACACAAAGTTGTGTTTCAGGTCATCGAAGGGCAGTGAAATTACATATAAAATGCAATTTCTCTCTGTGAGATGAAAGAGTTATCTGAGTCTGTGGAGGAAGTGTTTTGTTGGACCCCAAAGTGTAATGGAGTCCATTGTTGAGATGGTTTCCGTAGACTCGCTTTCTGAAATTCAGACCACAAGTCAACACAATTCAGGTAAAACATTTACTACAGATCAGATTAGAAATTTGAAATAATCCAGATTACAAATTCTGAGGTACTTTACTACAATATGATCAGTTTCTTTGTACTCTACAGGTATCAATTAAAAAAAATGCATATTCTGTTGCATTTTAAAAATATCCATAATGTGCTCACCCACTCACCACGAACCCGAATGACTCTTTACTTCTCTATTTCTACTTGGGCTCTCATGCATCTGCCTTTTGTCTGCAGCGCTCTGACTCCAACCCGTGACATTTATCAGTGCACATGTGCTGCATAAAACCTGGATAAAAAAAATAAATAGTAATAGCTCGGAGTGTCATGGGCGTTAACCATGACTCTCCAAATGACACCACCATCGGTCATGTCATCTTCTACCGCTTATCCAGTGATCTGGGTCACAGGGTATTTCGACCAGTACACACAAGGCCACATCAGAGTCAGGGCCAGTGACAGCGCAAAAAGGCTCTGAGAGGGGCTCGAACCAGTGACCTCTGCTTCCTAGAGCATCTGCTCTTACCTCTGAGCCACTGTCGACTTACCATTTGGGGTTAAAAATAAAAACAAAATATTTGCCTCTTTCACTCATTAGTGAATCATTGTGAGCCAATGATATTTTCAGCATGTACAAGTTACTTTTATTAATTCAGTAACAATTTATGAGGCCCCCATCTATTTATCTGAAACAAAGAAACTGCTCCACTGAACATGTCAGCACCTACATGTGTCCAATAGGATTATAAGCTGTTTGCGCCACTTCTCCCGTTCCTCCTGTCTAGATCCCAGCTTGTGTCGCTTTGAATAAAAGCTACGTGAATTGTAGAGTTGTAGAGTTGTGGGAGCTCAGACCACAGGAAAGTGCTCTGTGATGTGAAGTGGCATATCCCAGATGCCTCAGTCATTTTCTTTTCCTTTCCCAGAGAATCGATTTGCATTTTCTCTGCCACCAGGAATATCGTGCTCACATCAAACCCCGGCGCTGCGGATGATGTCTTCCAGAAACTCGCCGCAGCCTCTTAAAGGGGGATATTTCATCCTCAGCACCTCGGCTCTCGACTTCCTCTGGGCTCACAGCCAAAGAGTCCTCCCTGTAACTGCGCTTGTCTCAGCTGAGTGAATATCTGCAGCTCTCTCGTCGCAGGAAGGCGACGGGGTCTGACTCTTATCCGTGCAACGGCAACCAGAATAGAGAGGGCTGGGGTCCCGGTGTCTCAGGTGAAGGTGTGACAGTGATTGGGATCCCTCAGGAACAGTGTCAGAAGTGCAATGTTCCCTGCCTCCGTAACCAGTGGTGTAGCGCAGCAGCTGGATCACACTACAACAACACAGGCCTGGAAACCGTCAGACAGTTTGCTGTCGTCATGTGAACCCGTTCACCTTCTCGCCAGCAGCTGATCCGAGAACTTAATTTACCTCGGTCGGGACGCTCTGGATGTTCTGACCTGGAGTCATGTTGTAGATGTTCACGCTCGTAATCGGTTAAGGGTTTTATGTTCGTCCACCACATGGATGAACAACCATCCCTCTGTGTCCGCGCTCTTCATTAAACTACAGAGCGAATGCATTTCTGGAGAAGAGGGCGAACTCACGCCGCACCTGATGTGTGACAGAATTTTCACAAATCCAACAGATTTAAAGGGCCAGCTCGTGGTTTTCGACTTTGGCTGAAGCCACAGTGGCAACAGACGTCCCAGCTTGTCAAAGAGACGATGAAATGGAGCGTTTGACGTCCCTAAGTGGTCATTTGGAAAAAGACAGTTACCTTAAAGGTGCAGTGCGTAAGGTTACAGTCATTTTTGTCACGTCTAAAAAAGATTCCAAAACAATTATATGCCAACATCTTCATGAATTTATAATCACCTACATTTGCTTTTTTCTATTATCCTTAAATGATCCCATTAATGTATATTTACATAAGGAGCGGGTCCTCTCTACGGGGGCCGCCATGTTTTTGCAGTTGTAAAAGTGGACGTACTAGACCTGAAGTCTACCACAGGTTCTCCTGCATGTTCAGAAGGGTGAGGGAGAGGTGATGGATACAACATGCAACTTCACCTCCAGAGGTCACCAAATCTTACACACTGCACCTTTAAGATGATAATCTCTCTTCCTTGCAGCCACAACCTGATTCCAGCCTGATGTTTGCAGCAGTTGGGTTTGAATAGGATCCGCTCTGACAGGTCATGAGGCTCCTCTCGGGTTTGTTTAGGTCGAGAAACAACAGAAACATTCAGATACAAATACAGAGGGGGAAGTATGATCGTAAAACAGCCCCATGGGGATTATGAATTAGTTGTGGGCTGTGACCTCGGCCAGACTGTAATCATCCTTTGGTTTTAGTATTTTTTTTTATGTCCATGTTAACTTTATTAAGATGGATCATATATTATAATTGGCTATTTTAATGTCTGCACTATAATAGTGAAAGGAAAATGCAATGTTTTAGATGGATTGCCCTCGTTCCCTCGGTAAAGTAGGGTTCCAGCAGCATCATCAATATACAAGGAAAGACACAGTTAAAGAACAATAATTAAAATGAAGTATTAAATTAGCAATAAAAAAGATATCAAACAGATGAAAGGAACAGCTTTACTAATGTAACGCCCTCTGTAGCTCAGAAGGAAGAGAACAGTTCAAACAAACTGTACAAGGGAGGTGTGTGAGTTGCTGACATTATGTATCAATAACACCGAGTCTGTGTCCGTGCACCACGGCTCCTTCCTCCATTTCCTCTAAATGCTCAGTGTTGGATTTGTCATCCTCTATGCAGGATACAAACTTTACAATTTACTCTTCACATCTCGCTGCACTCTGCGTTTTTGGGGCCGCTGAGAACGTTTATGACCCCGTGTGCAGCTGATGGGAGAAGTTTGCAAATAGACCAGTTGTTTATAAAAGAGCGGAGTCCGTGATTGGTTCCTTGCCGCCTATAAATGAGGTTGTGTGGGTAAAAAAAACCCGTGGCGGCTCTCACTGCTCAGAGCCGGTCTTCAACAACACAGTCACAGAGAGGACCAACCACTGTGGCAGAGATAATGGCTGGACGTCAGTGGGTCTGGGCTGTCCTCCCTGCACCCTCTCCTCCACTCAGCTCTCACCAGAGGGTGTATGAGGAGAGCAAGAGTGAATTAGTCGCACTCTAATGTTTTTATAATGCTAAACTCCACCTTTAGAATCACACAGCAAATACATCAAGTTCAAAGAGAGTGCAAACACCAAGCTGTGGCTCTATTGGTGGGCTTTTTCTTTTTTTCCAACCTTCTAATAAGAGATTCGATGCTGGGTGAGCTCAACATATGTTCATGAATATCACCGTAAACGTCCGTAATGAATTCCGTCTCCGTGACTTAATTCATCCTGGTTTCATATAACATCCATAAGACGCACTGATGTTTATGCAGCACATCATTCTAATCGCTTCGAGTGGCGTATCGTACAACACGACAACAGGCAATCTGTCTGTGAGTGAGCTGATCCCTCTCACTTGATGCATAATTTGAACTGTATTTACATAATTGTGTGTGGGGGTGAGTGTGAGTGTGTGTGTGTGTGTGTGTGTGTGTGTGTGTGTGCCATTGCTGACCACGCATCTCTCCTTGATTCTGCATATTACAGCCGTTCCACATCCGTCTGTTACCCGTGACAGCACCATATGTGTCTTCTACCGTAACTGTCTTTTACTCCCAATTTGATTTCACCTCATTCCCACAACATCCATAATGACGCACAAACGTTTGTCCCACGACCTCCGAGTCACCTCCTGCTTCTGCTGATCAGATTTGGGATAAGGGGTCGACCGCACGTGGAGAATAGCGTACAAATACGTATCTGTGTGTAAATGCCTCCAACATGATCCAGCTCTGACCTCTATGACCTTTTGCACTACGTTTCAACGTCAACATGCAATGTGTACGATTTCTGCTTTATAATAAAATTATAAAAAAATAACATACCAGCAATGACCGACAAGAGAGCCGATGAATGTATATTTACATGAGGAGTGGGTCCTCTCTATGAAGGCCGCCATGTTTTTACTGCAGCAAAAGAGGACGACAACTGAAGTCAACCATAGGTTCTCCTGCGTGTCCAGAAGGGTGAGGGTGAGGTGATGTATACAACATGCAACTTCACCACTAGATGTCACCAAATCTTTCACACTGCTCCTTTAAAGATTGCATAAGAACCTCATTTGGTTGACAAAGGCTGTAATGCAGCTGCATTTTAGCTCTCAGTTTGATATCCAGCACCGTTTTGTCCACAAGGACATTTGGTCCTTGAACATGACACTGACGCCTGGTTGCTCCTGATGATGAGGCCAACACCTCGCATGGTGGCTGCCTGCCATCACTGCTGTGTGTGTGTGTGTGTGTGAGAGAGAGAGAGAGAGCAGGTGAAAAAGGCAAATTGTATAGAAGCATTAGATTGTTGTTGTTGTTTTTTTTGTTTTTTTGGAATGCATCAAACTCACTTTCGAGGATGTTCAAGCACTGACAGGAGTCAAAGAAGCAAAAGACAGACCAGAATTCCAAAGAGCATCACAGGCTTAGTTGAGCATTCCACAGAGCACACCTCAATCATGGTGAGTGTGAAATCTCACCGCCGTGTGTAGACAACCTCTTTTTACAGGCCACTGAAGTCGGCAGTAACATGCTGCGGCGCCCTTGTCTTTCTGAGAGGGATACACATGATCTATATTTATATATATGGGACGGCAGAAGATCTCCACCTCAGGCTGCAGGCATCTTCAGACCTGAATTACAAACAACATCAATGGCTCAGCTGAGCATTCAACTGAGTGATTGTGGAAATAAAACTTAATAAACTGCTCACTTCAGCGAGTGTGGACAGCTGTTGTATGTGATGCTGCTGAGGGCATTCACATGCTCCACAGTATGTTGCCTTGAAGTGATGCTGGTTGTGTATTTGGTATTGTTTCTATCGTGCTCTTGGTTATGGATACTGCTCGTAGTAATTATTGATGAAATGGTACAGAGAAGGTTTCCTCGAAATCAGGAGGCAGGGTTAAAAAAAATTGATAAATTATTTTGTCTGCAAAATGTTGTCCTGTCCACAAAACTCACTGGAACCACATATTCTCCTCTGTGACATTTCATATTAAAAGGGGGGAAATGTGCAGTGGACAATATGCTGATGACATGATGCTATTAGGTGAAATCTCACACAAAGGTATTTCAGTCTTTTTATACCTTGATACCATTTAATAACAAAAAAAAAAACATTCGGCATATGTAAATGAGAATTCACATAAAACAGCAAGGTACTCTGGAAACAAGCACCACATCTTTGCCCCCCCTGTCTTGGCCATTCAACTCTTTATGTTTTTCACTATCCTCGCCTCCATTCATCACCACATCCTGCACTTATCCTCATTCCAACATGCTGAGGTGTTGTGCATCAAACATACGTACACCAGTGCTAAATCACGAAAACCAAAATGACACAAAGACTCTATTTTTTCGAGATAAGATGCGAGGACAGGTGTTTTTTTTCAAAACACAATGGATTCCATCTGTCTTACAGTCCTGAAGGAGCCATCCCTTCATTATTATGCGAGAGGGAGCCGATAAGACTTCCAGCTGTCATACGGACGCCGGCTTATCGGCCGCGTGGGGATTTCTCCCACAGATTGCCAAATATTCCGCCTGGTGGTGGTGAGGCATTCCTGCTCCTAATCTCTCCGCTCACTCATCAGCCCTCATCTTTATCTCGACATTTCTTTACTTTTCAAGGGACACCTTCCTCCGACTCTCCTCACCTTCGTCTCTGCTCCTCAGCCACACGGGGAATGGAGAGGAGAAATTTGAGGATCAAGGGGCAATGCGCTGGAATCTATACCACGTGCCGCATGGTAATGATTGGTAATTCTCATTAAAGGTGCAGTGTGTAAGATTGCACGATCAATCTTTGTCACTTCGGTCTATTGAAATAGATCTACAAAACAATTTATACCGATATTTTTACAAATGTATAATTTCCTAAATGTAAGACTTAGGCTTTTTATATTACCTGAAAATGAGCCCTTTAATGTATATTTACTTGAATGGAGGGTCCTTCCTATGTTCTTAAAATAGCCCAGAGTGGATGTACTGAGCCTATTTTGACCTTGAATGGCAACCCTGGGTTACCATGGGTTCTCCTGCATGCTCAGGTGGGAGGGGTGAGGTGATGGATCCAAAATGCCACTTCACCTGTAGATGTCACCAAATCTTACAAAATGTACCGTTAAACATATCGTAATCCTTCATCTTTGAAAATGTGCATCTTGATACAGGATGTTCCAAGGTATACAAAACGAACATGGTAAGTTCGTTCCTGTCCTCGTCCCAAAGACCTCCCATCAAGGTGAAGGACCTTGGACATGGCTACAATAAAGAACCGTGAGGTCCGAGTTGAAGAATGATCATCATTGTCAAAGGAAACATCCTTGACCTTTGAATTGAAGTGTGGACAATAGACACTGGACGTTTCGTACTTGAGTCAATCACTGCTCGTCCTTGGACCACAATGTCATCACCGAACGTCCGTCACTTTGCCACCAACACGGCCGGTGGACGGCTGCACCACCTGGATCTCACACTGGAGCCTTTGTGGTGGAGCTTTTCTCGTTGGATCAGCCGTTTTTCGGGCAAACATACAATCACATACTCATAGTACGTGAATTGTGTCCAAACCATTTCAAGCCTGAGATCTAAAATCTAAGTCTGACTTAAAGGTGCAGTGCGTACGATTTCCGTCATTTTTGGCACTTCAGAGAATTTCACAAAACAATTAAATACAAGGGGCGGCAGTGGCTCAGTGGTTTGAGCAGTCGCCTTTGGAAGCAAAGTTCACACACTTGACACTGATACCCCGAAAACTGTGTACTGGTAGAAATACCCCGTGACTCAGATTACTGGATTAGATGTAGAAGATGACATGACAATTTCATTCAGACATTTTCATGAATTTATAATCACCTAAATATTGTTTTTCCCCATGAGCCTTAAATCAGCCCATTAATATACATGAGGAGTGGGTCCCTCTCTTTGGAGGCCGGGTTTTATTGACAACTGAAGTCTCCCACAGCTTCTCCTACATGCTCAGAAAGGTGAGGGTGAGGTGATGGATACAACGTACAACTTCACCTCTAGAGGTCACCAAATCTCACACACTGCACCTTTGAACTCAACAAGCAGTCTGGAGAAAAGAAAGGAATAAGGAAATGACTCATTAAAACTATTATATTCTTAATCAACATTAATACAGTACTATAATGTAGCAGCGTATCCGTCATTTACGCCTGGACGACACAAGTTTGATTCTCAGTTTCACTGCAGACATCAAACCTCAGTGTCTGTGCCCAGAAACCAGTGGCTGAACCATCAATCTTCCGGTTATTAGATCGGTCCTCAGCCTCCGTCTCCTGTCGCATGATGTCACAAATGACAAATGTCAACCGATAAAAACCAAATCTTTGAGTCATATTAAGCAGCTTGCACAAACAACCAATTGAGCTGGAGCCATTTTTATGGAAGGGGGGAGACAAATTCCCTTGGGGGTTTTGTAAAATGTCATTAATCAAAGCCAAAGTGGTGCCCGGCTTCTGTGATTGACCATTTGTGGAGCTGTGGAAGTCCCTGTTGATCTGAGGGAGTCTGGGTTTGGACGGTGAGTGGTGGGAATACACAAAACAAAACAAAAGAATGGAAGAATGCCAAGGAAAGCAGGAGGAACGAGCCCGCAACCAAACAAATGAAGTTACGGCGAAGATAAATATAACCTTTAACATTAGAATAGCTTCATGTCAGCACTTTGGTATTTTACAAGTCACACCGATGTCACATGTCACACAAGGTCAAAACAAGAGGGCAGTTTATCAAATGGCAGTTAATTGTCGTGTACACATGTTGACAGGTGGAGATTCGTGTTATTTTGTAATTGACCGTATTCATGAAAGATGTGGAGATATGGACTTTTCACAAAGGGTAAAACAAATCGTTTAAAAATAAATATCTGATGACCCACATGTTGCTGTGGTTTCAGGTATTCATTTTGTAGATGTCGGTAGATGCCAGACGTTAGGGTTAGGGTTACGTTACATAGACATGGAACATATATGCCTTACCGAATCCTATATATGTTGATATTGTTTAGGTAAATACAAAAGATGGAAGGTCTGTGGTTGTTTATATGCAGTACACTGACCTCACGAGAAAATGAAAATAAACCTCCCTCTGAATGAATAGGTCTATTTCACCAAGCTTGACTGCTCATCCACGGCCACGAGGCATCGTGCCACTGAAATCAATTAACAAGCTGCTCCGCTGCAACTGTTTCACTTCACTTTATCTGTTTGTTCCACTAAATCCTGTGCGGATAAAACAGAGACAGACTGATTAAGAGATTAAAATGATCTTAATAAAATAGAATGAAATGCATTTTTAGAGCGAGAGTTTGGTAGGTTTTCAGAGGATGAGAAGATCAGAGTGGATCCAAAACAGGCCTTTTGAAAGTACAGAAAGATTTCAACTAATAAGATCTAAATGTTTTACAAAGTATGAGAGATTACACCTTTACTGTTATGGAACTGTGTTCATGAGTAAAGTTTGGTTCAAAAGACAAACATAATGCAGCGTACTTTGAAAAAAGCATTGTTTTTAAGTAAAAAGTCAATGTCCCAGACTCGTGATTCCTCCACGCCGCTCGTACATTCTTTGGTTGTGTTATTTCAGTGACACCTCGATATCCCAGTGAGTCTCCCAGTGTCGTTGTGTGGAAATTCATTGGAGGCTAAAAAGCTCCAGACTACACTTTATCTGTTGTCATGCCGCAGGACTTGGCTGCAGGTCGTCCTGTCCTCCAAACCCCCCCCCCCCCCCCCCCCCCCCCCCCCCCCCCCCCCCCCCCCCCCCCCCCCCCCCCCCCCCGCACATTAAAGGAGCATTACGCAACTGTCCAACCCCCCCCCCCCCCCCCCCCAACGCCCCACTCACCTTCCATCGCTCACTCACGTTCCCCAATCAGCTCCCGTCTCTAGCTCTCCAGCTGTCAGGCCTCGTCTCGCTCTGCGTCGATACATCTGTCCCCGGCTCAGTCCATTTCTGTGGATCACTGGGGCGTCTTAGCTCCTCCGTTGACTGCTCCCATTGATCTCCGTCTCATCGCTGCTTCCCGTCTCCCACTTTCTTTTCATTTTCCAGCATATTCTTCAACTTCCATTTCCCCTCGATTGCATCACTGCATTTCAGCTGTCTGATCATTTCCCATCACTCCATTTTATCAGGATCCCTCTCTGGCTCCTCACCTGTCAACAAAAGCAGAACCCAACGCTCACATCCATGCTTCATAAACACACACACACACACACACACAGTAACACACATTCTCACGCTTGTGTTCACTCGCACAGATCCTTTAAGACATTAGGTTTCCATTCTGGTATCTGGAGCTAACGTATAGCCTGTATGTTTTCCCTCTGCACTTACATAATGCAGCTCTTATATAACAAATACAAACTTTTTTTTCATATATATATATATATATATATATGTTCAGCATTTGACAGCAACATCGGTAGTCAATAACAGCCAACGTTGTTCTTCTACACGTCTTCATTATCTGTGACATATGGATGTAAAGTCCCTTGAAATTCTCTTGTATGAGGAAACACGTTGCCGAACATAAGAGGTTTATTTAGACCCACACTGTGTCATCATCATCTGTACATCTAAAAACCCCTCTGCGCTTTGGGGATTTGAACGCAACCCACAACAAATGTCACAATGTTGTGAATCAGGGTGGACATGAAATGAAGATACTCGCTGAATGAAAGTCTATCTTTGTACATATACAGTACGTTTACTGAAGGGGGCATTTTGAGTTTAGAGGGATCAAGTCTTGGCCTCATTCAAGGTGCTGTGTAAGGATAAAGTCTTTAACATTTTGTTATTGTTAATAATTATGTTATTATTACTATTATTGTTGTTTTTGTTATTATTATTATTGTGATTGTTATTGTTATTATGATTATGACTTAAAGATGCTGATTGTAATGATGATGATGATTATATAATAATAGTATTAATAATAATGATAATGATAAAAAGGCCATTTAAAAAAGAAAAAAAGATTTAAATAAAATAATAAATGCAAAAAAGCAAAGCAATCGATTCAAGATAACTAAGGAATTAAAAACAAGCATAAGGCTGCATGAGTCATATTTTTAAAAGCAATTTTCAAAAGGGAGATTTTATAAGGGAATGAACAGTTTTCCAGTTGGTATAAACATAGCAGGAACTGTGGAGGGTTCCATATTAATGTGAATAATATGCTGCTAATTGCATTTTTTTCAAAGAAAAAAATAATCACAAGTACTACTTTAAAAACAAGGACACCAGACTATTTTGAAATGCTGAACATTAGTCAAAAGATTCCAGGTCATTGTAACAGTTGCCGCCTTATTCCACTGACTTCTTCAGAAAACCACAGTTTGTAAAGACCTTTATCTTTTAATGAATAGCCTTCGGTGTGGTAGCGGTTGCAGTGTGGATGACAGGCAGGAGTTATATTACATTGCAGCAGAAGTGAATTATC
>JAFBJT010111785.1:6446-43429 GCA_016785325.1 Chascanopsetta lugubris
AAAGGGTGGAGGGGGCCGGGGGGGGGGGGGGGGCCTTGTTGTCACGTCTCTGTCACTAGGTGTGACCTCCTGCCTTGAAGTGGATTACGGCTGCCATGCCTCATGCATGGGCCAGTTTCATTAAGCAACACCTCTCCCGTCTTAAACCGGCTGGGTGACCACGCCACACTGACGAGGAGGCGCCAGGACGGTCCAACTGGTTCCTTGCATTGTGTGAATGAAACAAAAAAAACAACAAAAAAAAACAAACATGTCTGCAGAGGAACATGCAAACAGACTGCGGTAGCTTTAGGTCGATTATTTAATCTACCTCTTTATGCCACATTTTTGGGCATAAATCAGACTATTTAAAGGTGCAGAGTGAAAGATATAGCATAAAGTAGCAGATGTTGAATAGGAGATAACAATGTCCTACAGTAGATAACTTATATTAATACCTGAAGCTGCCATAGAGGGTTGCAACACACAGCTGCACCATTAGATGTCACTAAATTCCACACCTTCTGTGTCACGTGGGTGAAGCATGAGTTGAGTTTACATTAAATATTAAAGCTGGTAATGGATATAACCCATATATTCAATTAGAAAAGGCATTCAACTATGACGGGGAGCTTTAGGAGGAAAAGTGAAAGGAAGTTAATTAGCGCTGAGGCGTCGAGTCCACACGCACATCAGAGAGGAGAGTGGAGGCTAAATATTATTCTGTTGCCTGTAAACAACTGTGGGAGTACAGCACTATACCTACAGCTCTGTGGACACACACACACACACACACACAGCTCTGACACCTTCATATCACAATTCATATCCCTCTAAAAAAGACCTTCACACATGGCTGACACATGTTCAGCAATTCAATAGATTATTTCATTGGTTATTAAGATAGTTGGCTACTAATTTGGTGATTGATTGATCTGGGGGCAGAACATGCACTATTAAATATTATCTTAGGCACATATGTAGTTCCTCTGTTTTAACAGGCAACTTCTATAAAAGAGCACTGACCAAGAATCCATGTCATTTTCCATAAAATGGAGTAAATAATAAGAATTTAATAATGATTGAAAAATAATGGACAAACAATCAACATAGTTGTAACATGTGGGAATACGAATTAAGACCAAACTATGCACAAATGAAAATACAAAAACATCTTAATGAAGAATGGTTTTCATTTGAGAGTGATTAAACTCTGAATGTGAATCACAACATTCAATATTCAAACATTAGAATGAGCAGGTATAAGAATGTGTCAGATCACAACATGCTGTATTAACGTGGGTGGATTACAGTGGAGGCATTTCCATATTCACCCATACTCTGCACCCCAGTGGGTGCAGGTGTCATGGGAGACGCACTGGATACTTCCACACACACACAGACACACACACAGACACAGACACACACACACACACACTTTTAAATATCTACTCACCCCATTGCAGCAGGTTAGGAAGAACAACTCCTGTGTTGGTGTTTGAATGTCAGCGGGCTGAGGAGAATAACGAGAGAGGCGCAGGAGACAAAGTCCACGGATGATTACTGCTCCACAGAGTTCACTCCCTGCGCGTCAAGTGGAATATGAGGAGACGCTGCACTTCTTCTTCTTCTTCTTCTTCTTCTTTTCTGTATAAACTCGATTCACCGGCTCGTCAGGCAAACATAAGCCCGGCTCATGCCTGGAACTTTATTCTCTCCTGTGCGCTCGGTGGCCGGTTCCGCCTCCTCCTCGTGGATAAATTCCTCCGCGATGCCTCGGTTCTCTCGCCTCCTCCTACTGTCGCGTCCCTTCCACGAGTGAAATCGACGGTGGATCGTATCGGGTGAGTGGAGTGGAGTGAAGGTTTCCCCTGCTTCGCTGCTCGTTGACCAGTTTCTCTCCTCCTCCTCCTCCTCCTCCTCCTCTTCCTCCTCCTCCTCCCCAGCGGGATTGTGTTTCATGCGTGGATCCGCAGCGGCAGCAGCAGCGACACGGAGCGGCTTCCACCTGCTCACGCTCCACCACCACCACCACCACCAGAGCCACCCACTCCTAATTTAAACACCGGTGGAATCTGATGCTTCGGTGGAAGTGTCAGTGGTCGTGGGCACAGTCTGGTGGAGTTTTTTAAGCACCAAATTGCGCATAATTCAAATCTGTCACTACACGGTGGTAAAAGAAATCCCAAACAAAGATGGTGGCCTTTATACAAAATCCAGGTTTGTTTACATGGTATTTAGTTCCCATGTAGTTAGTCAATATTATACGATTTTATTTTCATTTAATTTTTCTCCCCCAAACTGGCACATTTCAAATTGTGACAAGTGCGCGCGCCCTCGGAACCTTTAACAGAAGATTATATGTTCCCGGGGAAGCGTTTGAACGACGCTCCTGGATCAGCGCTTGCTACAAATGACAAACTATTTTTAGAAGTATGCATGGACATTGATGGCCAATTGAACATTTACAGTTAATAATTGCTCTTTATCTATTTAATAATAATTTCATTGATATTATTATATTTTTATGTCTTTGAATATTATAGTGATTGTTTATCATTACTTGGCATTGTTTATAATTTATTGATATATTATCTATTTTGTTGTAAAATAAATCATGTTGATATTGGCTTGCTTCATTTAAAAATAACTACGTCAATAAAAAAGATATTTTGCTGATGTTAACAACTTACACACTTTGTAAATAAGACGCTTTCATAGCGATAAATGTACATTTTTACTATTAACATTCACCTCACTTCAATACCAGTACTTGGTACTTTGATGTTCCTTTCAGTTGTAATTAAAACTCAAAATATATGTGGTTTGACCTTTCTGGGCTACTGTGAAAACATAGTGGTGTAAATTGGCGGCTCCCATGGAGAAACTAACTAACTTATGTAAATATTATGGGGACGACATAAACAACAACGTAAGTTTAGGTGAATATAAACTCAGAGAACCATTGGCACGGTTTCATATTCTAATTCCGTCATTAGAAATGAATATAAAAACACTAATATGTTACATGCGGTGCCTTTAAAGTCAGTCAAACTTCAAAATGTAGTGGCAACTGGGCATTAAGTTGGGTGAATCTGTCTTTAATCACTTAGTCATTTAAGTTGGCACCAGTCCTGTGGCTGTTTAAAGTTATTTAAATCATCGTTTGCTCGTTCTGTGTAACCAAAACAAATCACAACAACTTCTCCACATCTCGGTGAACTTACATGTTTCCGCCCCAGTAGTTTGTCCTTTCCTTCTCAGTTACGTCAAGATACGTCCGCTGGGCAAGTCCATGCGTTTGTTTGCGCCACTTTTTTTAGCATCTAACGCTCAGTTCGACCTCTATTTTAACTAATTTCTTAGTTGACTGTCCTTTAAACCAACAGGTAACATCACCTCAATGAGAAGCAGGTGCGCGCGCCCCCGGAAACATTAACACAAATTTACGTGTTCCGGGGGGGAAGTGTTTCAGCGACGCACTCGTTTCATAGCAGGAAGAATGGCGGATGAGGAAAACAAAACTGACACTGAAGCTGAAGTTGCTAATGTTGACGACGTTTGCAGGTGTGTTTTGTTAACGTTTCTGAGTTTAATGAATTCACTGTGATTATTTTTTCGTTGTTTGTGTATTTAACTGATGCCACCGACACCGAGAACAGCTTTGTTTTGGGGGGCATCGTGTAGCAGTAGCAACACGACGTGACGCAGACGTACACAGAGTTTGTTTACCTTCATGTTGACGTAGTTTGTGATGATGTTTATTGTCCAGTGACGACACAGTGGCGGAGAAAAGCGAGACCCTGAAGAAATACGAGGAGATGTTCGCCAACAGGTTCACTGCGGAGGACGAGGAGTTCCAGCGGTACGTGAACCGACCCGCTGACCCGCCACCCATAGTCGAGGACTGGGGAGGTCGAGCAGGTGGAGACCACAGAGGAAGAGACAACAGGTAAACGACATTAGCTCACATAGACTTGTATTAGTGGCATGTTTGTGGTAAATACAACTGTACCTAATAACCAGGTCATTCAGGTATTGAACAGATACACTGAAAAAAGTAGTGCGTTGGATTTTGTTTCACACTGTTTGTTTACTTTGGCAACACTGAATAGAATTGGTTTAATGTTGATCAACACATTTCTATTAAGTGTTATCAAAGACAAATGTCCACAACTGACTTGAATAAATCCAATGTGTGTTTTTTTACAGTGTAATAATTGCATTGCGCTCTTAAAACAGGAAATGTTAAAGCTTCAGACGGTAGTTTGTGGGGAAGTTGCATGTTTAACCTCAAAACTCAAAATTACTTGATCCATTCTGGGCTACAGTGGTGGTTTAATATAGGTTTCAGTCTAAATAAGATGACAACAATAGTCCATCCAAGTGATTACACACTTATAAAACGCCGCTAAGTTTACCGATGGTAATAAAACAAAACGAAGAGTGGATGTTTAGACGAGACTGATGTTAATCTCACATCTGTCTCTCTCCAGGCACCACGACCGTGGGGGATACAGAGGTCGTGGCTGGGGAGGAGACAGAGGCTGGAGAGGGGACCATCGTGATCGGCACTGGCATGACAGGGACAGGAACAGGGACAGGGACAGGGACAGATACGGGGGACATGGAAGTGGCTATCATTCAGGTCCTCCCAACTCCTATAACCAGAGACCTCAGTATGACCGTTACTGACCAGTGTCAATGGTGTTCAGTCTTGAAACATCCACTGCTGTGTCACAGCAATGAATGTACTTTACACACTCTCACAGGCATCAATATCAATAAACTACGACCTGTTATTGGTGTTTTTTGATAATGTGGTATAGTTTTATGGTTTGAGTTACAAAATACTTGTACACCGATTTACTGACTATGGAAAACTGGTTCATGTGATTCTCATTTACATTTTTCATTCATAAAAAATACTCCTACTTGACTTTATATGACAGTCAGCTGCGTGAAGGTCTTTCTTATTCATGTTTACATTGTGGGAATTGTTTGTTTTTCAATATTAGAAATTGACTGGATAAGAAATGAATTCCTCTAACAGCTCAGATCTCTTGGCTGATCTTATTGATATCTACTTATCACATTTCATATCCGTTTTGTACATGGTTTGATTTGATATCGTTATGAATTCCGCAGCACGGTATCAGTATTGCTGCAAATGTCGGATCACCTGATGAAGTCTATTTTTAATGCAGCATTATTTTTCTGTGTCATGTCGTGTTTGAGATTCTTATCGAACCCATGTCAATAAATGTGTATTTTCATAATAAGTGGTTTCTGAATTTTTTTGTGGCCCAAAAAATGGTGATACAAGTGTTTCTTAATAAGATCAATTTCTTCATTTTTTTTCTTTTACAGTGGAGTGATTGTTCTTGACTAAAATGATAAAGATAAAATCCATTTAACTCAAAAGAATATCTTTAACAATTATTCTCGCTTACAATGGCTTATACAGTACACTCAACAAAATATTCTATAAAATATCTGCCTATAGACATACAAAAAAAATCTTTCCCTCTCTGGTCTTTGAGATGATATAAGTCTAGTTTTCTTTTGAGACCAATATTAAATCTGCTGTGATAATGAAAGTTAGGATGGCCCCACTGCACCTCCTTAACCTCTCATTTCAAGATATTAAAAGCGTAGAGCTGAGGACTGAGCTGCAGCCACACTCCATCAGATCCACCGCCTCTAATGGACGAGACATTAAGTGGGATGGTCTGAACAACTGTACATGTGAGAGGAGGGAGAGTCGCGAACAAGACCAGGACCTGTAGTTCACGCTGTGAAAAGCAGCTGAAATATTGATGCGCGCCATGAATACATTATTGCTGCGTGCGTCAGTGGCTCCGGCGTATGTAGCTCATCGCCCCGAGACGTCACTGCCTGTGCGTTTGTCGGATCGGCCTCTCAATGAACGCTGACTCTGGACACGTTAGTGATCCACAACACAGAGGCGCGGCTCAGTGTGTCATCAGAGTGCAGTGCAGTGTGCTTCTCTATTTATGGGCATGGCGAAGAGGGGGTTAATAGTTCATTTGGGCCTCAGCGGTGCAATCAGCTGTGATGATAAGGGATGGAGGGTATGTGTGTGTGTGTGTGTGTGTGTGTGTGTGTGTGTGTGTGTGTAAGTGTGTGGAGTGTGCTGAATGTGGCACGCAGCAGCAGGGAAGGCTGTAATCACTTTAGAGAAACTCCACCAGCAGCTTCACAGAAGGGAGGGATGTGAACAGATAGAGTAAAAAAAAAAAAAAAGCTGTTGCATGTAAATGTTATGAAACAACAATCCATTCATTCAGATGATTATGAGCTCATAAAAAAACATCCACACATAATGACTTTGTATTTAATGTCTGTGTATGTAGAAAAAATGGAAAATATAAATAATTCCTCCCAGTTTACCATCACAGTTAAGATCATTTGGGCAAAGTTACCGTGATAAAATGACTGGGCACAGTCATTGTGATACATTAGCATGCTAATGTTTCCCCGAGGAGCCAGACACTGTAACGTTAACGCAGCAACAGGCTAAAGTAGAGGTCACCATGTTTACATCTACCTATCTATCTAAGTGTTACAATTATAATCACTCATCTGGAGCCGCACAGTGATGCTTGGAAAGGGCGAGTGAGGGAATAACAATAGAGATATCCACAGAGAGAGAGAGAGAGAGAGAGAGAGAGAGAGAGAGAGAGAGAGAGAGAGAGAGAGAGCGTGTCCCCCTCGGTCTGGGTCTGCCGGCCTGTCAGCCTTCATGTGGACTGTTTGTGACAATGCGATGTGACAGCGATGGAGACACTGTGCTGGAGGCCATGTCCTTGATGATGAACTCAGCCAGTATAATCATAACTCTACCCCCCCCACCCCCACCCCCCCACCGCCCCACTCTAGCCCCCCACCACCACCACCAAACTCCACACGCACCCGCCCCACCTCCTCCCCCACCTCCCTCTGCCCCCGAGTGCATACACACACCCATGTGTACAGAATACCACCACCTCGGCATCAACACACACACACACACACACGCGCGCACACACACGTACAGACACAAGCACACACAAGCTACACAAAACATACTATCTCTAAAGGTTTACATAAATAAAAAAAGCTGTTCTCTGACCAGAGGGTCATGGGTTCGATTCGAATTCGACATTTAAAGGGTCATTGAGACACAAAGTACAAATACATGATATAATTATATCAACAAAAGAATCCAAAGTGCACAGCATGTGATCTCTCCCTTTTGTCATAGTAGATCAATGGCTTGTTAAAGGCGCAGTGTGTCGGATTTAGTGACATCTGCTGGTGAAGTTGCATGTTGCAGTTGAGACCCCCCCCCCCCCCCCCCCCCCCCCCCCCCCCCCCCCCCCCCCCCTCTTTTTCCTCCGCCCGCCCACCTCACCCGTCCTATAGTTTAAGTCCTTTCACTATCATTCAAGTCAAAATGTCACTATACGTCCTCACTCCTGAGCTTCTGAGCTCAAAATGGTTCTCACAGACATATCTACACACACACACACACTACTACTGCAGCCCCTGCAGCACTGAGTGACCTACATCTGGTGTTGGAGTGCAGGGGCTGAGGTTGGTCCAGGCCATCCAGCCCCGAGCAGACAGCGCAGAGTGTTCCACTGGCATGTGACGTGTCTGAGTGGAGGAGGAGGAGGAGGAGGAGGAGGAGTACTCTTCTTCTTCTTCTTCTTCCTCTTCTTCTTCTCCTGCTATTTGTGTCTAAGAACTGCGCTCACACGCTCGCCCCCCCCCGGGTCACATGAGCGCACACGTGCAGATCATGTGCTCACATACTACCGTGCACTCACTCAGCCTTAAGAGTCGAGCCTGTGTAATTGCTGCAGCACATGGGCTGTGATGGCGTCCTGTCCCCTGCTCATCCAGCTGTGCTGTGCCTATAAGTTAATGATGAAGCCACTCAGGTCACTCATGTAGAGACAGAGGCCTCAGCGGCCGAGGGCCCGGCCCGGCCCCTCGTTACTCTGATGGTATCTGGTTCTATCGAGACGTGCAGGCAGGCAGGGTTTCCAGAATTGATGTTTTGAGGTGAAAAAAAGAATACAAAAAAAATGAAAAAGAGATCAAAAGAGATTACTGGAACTTCTTTTGTCCCCTGGGACAGTGTGAGATGATCAGTGTGTAGGGTTGAATGACACCTACTGGTGAACAAAAGATGTTTGCGTTGTCCATTCTGAGCTACCGTAAAAGATGGTGGGATCCTCGAAGTGTCTGTCTAGTAAAAAAAAGTAAATAAATAAATAAAGGCTGTGGAAGTGGGCAGTCATGAGATGTGACTCACCTGACGGCGTCCCCTCATCAGAGCCGACTCACAGACAGATGACTGGTCATCGCTGCCCGTCTGTCCTCACAGGTCCACGCACTCAGCAGGACATGGGTTCAACTCATCTGTTTGGAAAGAGAACGTGAACAGATCCATTCATGTTTACGAGTGCTCGTATAATGTAGAAGTGACCGTTTCCGTGACCTGGAATCAGCCTTTTATACTTACATCCACTCCATGGAGGCGGCCATGTTGGAGCACATTGTGTGTACGGCAGCTGAGAACGCAAACATGCAGACCATCGTGTCGGCCCACATGTTTGAAAGCAGAGGAAGATTGAGACAGTAAAGGTATAGTATGTAGGATTTGTGCCATGTGGTGAAGTGGCATATTGCAGTTGAATGAGTGTCTTTCCCATTTTCACATGTATGTAAATGCATATACAATATTTGTAACTTGAATAAATGATAAGAATGAAGAGATTTACAATATGTTATGCGATGTGGCCCCTTGAGAGCAACAATAATGCTGTGAAAATGAGTTTGACACCCCTGACGTAGAGGTGTCATATATATATATATATATATATATACACACACACATACATGCATACATATGGGAAAAACATACAAAAATACTGTATAATATAAAATAATATATACATACAGTATACATGTCTTTTCATCAAAGTTGTTTAGGTTGAACCATAATCGTGGCCACTGCCTCCTTTGTGGTTTGTTGTATAGAGCACCTAGCACCCCCTAGTGGCAGAATTAGGAATCACATAACCTTGCAATTTCACAATCACCAACTTCAGTTGAAGTTTATTCCCTCAGTCTGACAAAAAGTTATTGACACAAAATGTCATTTGTCTTTTCGTTTTTTTTTTTTTTACATTTTAATTAAGTGCTAAGCAAACAGGAAGTCAGACATTACAGCTTGTACCACTGGCAAAATTACACAACACACATGGATCTTTAACACAGTGCAAAAACAGAAAAAGTACTTTCAGGGCACCAGCTTCATTAATGACAACAGTGCACGTTTTTTTTAAAAATGTTTACACTTTCAATAAATGCATCAGAAAAAAACTGACAAAATAAAATAAAATGGTGGAAGCCATCTTTGCAGTTTCACTCTTTGCGTGAAGAACAATAACACGCAGTGTTTTGATCTGATAAAAAAAAGGATGATAAAGATCATGCCCAGTAAAGTGTTTGTTCGCACCAGAGCTGTGACGTCTCCACATTCCCGCTCTGCTCTGCTCTGCACACGCCTACTCTACAGTCTAGCGCGCATGTACGGCAAAGACACGGCCTCGCACACACTCTTCGCTTCAAGGGATCGTGAGGCACTGCATACGCTTGTAGTATCTCCAGCCAGCCAGTTTTTCCAGCAGTCCGAGGTGTCACTGGTTCAGTGTACCGGTGTGTAGACTAGGTGTAGTAGATGATCTCCGGAATCTGCCCGTCCTCCACCGACGTACCGTTGTTGTTTCCGGGTGAGCTGAAAAACAAAAACGTCGTCTTGGTCCCCGCGGCGGATTCCTGGGTTACTTTCTTCAACCCTTTAGTGCCATAGTGAGAGTCCGAGCCCTGATTCAACATAAAAATGAAAAATAAAACACTCGATTGATTTCAACCAGCGGTGGAGCTGATTTTTATGTTGACATTTCTGAAATAAGAGACGGTGAGACTGACCTTTAAGGTGGCACATGCAGTGTAGCTCACACTGGGCAGGATTTCCACCGGCTCTTTGAACATCACTCTGAATGTGTTCGCTGTGCCGTCACAGCTGAAGCCCGTGTCGTTCTGGCCCAGTGTGATGCGTTTGTCGCTCTCTAAGATCTACACAACAAGAGTTTTTCAATCAAACGGCTTTACTGGACTCAGAATGAAGCAGAATGACACATTGAAAACTATTACACTGAAGATATGTGTATTGGAATTGTGAATGGAAACATCCAGCATCTCTGCAGGACGTGTGAAAGTCTGTCTGCATGGTCAGTAACAACTTTATGAGCAGTAGCATGAGCAGGCACGCGGCTAAGATCAATGCAAACGATTTACAAAATACAGCAAAAGAGCAAAAGCAAGCTTTGCTGCAAACACGTATGGCTTTCCACTTGCTGGTAGCGAGAAGAGGAATGTGCGTCATGGTGTTACTATGGAAACGGCACAGAAATGTGCATTACAAAAAAATGTGCACATACAACCGCCTGATGTGTTCCCATTGCGCCTTGTATGATACTGGACATTTGATTCATACAGATTGGGTATTTTATAATGAGAAATGTTGGCATTCTACAATCGAATAGCGCAGCCACCACGGTCTCCATAATGAATGGGAAGTGCTGACACACGTAATCCTCATCATCCACCAGCGGGTACCGACAACAGTCTACATGCGCACATCACCATCCACATTAAGGCTTTGTAACATACCTGTATGTTGACCTGATAGTCAGTGGGACCATGTATTGAACCATACAAGCCAAACCCCACTATTGATATTCTTCTGTTAACGTTGAATCTTTAAAGAGAGAGAGGGGGAGACGGGGAGGGAACGTTAACTGAGGGAAAACAGGTTGAATGGAATCGACGACTGCTCGATGATGACGTTCCGTCATCTCACCTGATTCTGTCGCTGGTACCACTGTACCCCCATCGACTCTCAACCTGCTGGAACCTATTAATGCTGCACTCCTCCCCCCTGAGGCAGCAGCGAGGCCTGTCAATGTAGTCGACCCGTGGTTTGGGGTTTACTGTAAAGTGTAAAAACAGATTTACCACCTCCCGATCGAACAATATTCCAGACTGGGCAGGCCCTGTTGCACAAAAAAAAATATCAAACTGGTTTCCGTGGTATGACTTGTATGGAAAGAGCAAGGCACAAGACAGGCATGGTTATCAATAATGGCAGAATTGGTCAGTGTGGAGCTTTAACGCTGCACCGCGATGACTTGAGATCATTTCTGTGATGGGCTTACCTGCGGCAAACTCCTCAACAGTCATGAGCGGAAAGCGGATGAGGGGAAGAGCTTTTCCCAGAACCTTCTGTTTGTTCTCGGAGGTCGGAGGAAGCTGTTGTCTGTAACACTCTGCCTCGGCCCAGCGGACAACAGCCCCAAACAAGCGGTTCTCCCTTATGCTGAGCGTGTCCCTTTCTAGCACTGCACATAATGTGTCTAAACAGAACCAAACGCACATTAACATTCAACATTTCACCTCCAAACTGCAGAGGAGCAAAAAAAAAAAAAATCAAAAAAATAGCAGGTGGGGAAGAGTCACATACCGAGGTCAATGTCAGTGAAGCCCTCGGCGTTTATTGCATCTGCGGTGCTTTTGTCTATGGTGTCCAAGCAGAGACTGGCGAGCTGCGGCTCATCGAATAACCTCGCCTGTAACCACAGCGTCAAGAGAGATATTGAGGAAATAGTTGGGAGTGACCCTTTAAAATAAAAAAATAAAAAGTGCGACGCAGCAGACGCGACACCGACCTGAGTGAGGAGCATGAACGCGTTATCGGCTCTGAGGTGTTTAGTGAGGAACTCCACACAGTGGCCCTCCAGAGCAGGAACTGCATATTTCTTGGCTGTATACAGAGTCGTCATCACAGTCTCGGGCCCGATGTGGACCTCGTCAGAATACAGGAACCTGTGCGGGTCGAACACACGTCCGGGCTCATGTTCACAGACAAAGGACATTCCGTGATGATAACAGCAAAGAGCACCTCGTGGATTTCAACGGAGACAATTCTGTCACACTTCGGGGTCTGATTCCACATTCCTGTGCACACTGGTGCAGCTTGATTTAATCTTAGAGGGAGCTGTTGGGCGTTGTCGGAGGTTCAGTATGTGCTCCTCTCGTTCCAGCTCTGCATTTGATCCAAACGCTGGAATGAAACGATTGCTAAGTTTCCCAGATGTGGGCCACACGCGCCCATCTGAGGTTCGTGGGTATTAAGGTCATATTCACAATTCACTACGTGGGTTTGGTTGAGATCTACATTCAAACAACAATGTGCTGAGTGCCATCAGTCCAGGCCCAGGCTATTGTGATATCATACTTTGTAACCCATGTCACTATTGTTTACACTATCTGTCATTGACTCTACCAGTAATGTGTTGTACGTGATCTTAAAAAAAAAAAACAATGCGCTGAGTGCACCACATGTTTGCCATCTACCACCATTTTTGATTTGGGATATTAAAGTTGGATTTGCAGCTTTGTAAGTGAGCCTCTTTAGACTCAAATTAATTAAATGCAGGCCCCAATAAGATTATGGGCTGTATTAATTCCTTAAGAGGCCCTTGATTGGATTTTATGTTGGAGGCTTTTACCACTAATCACAGTCACACATGCAGGGCGCAATCAATTTGATTGTAAATGCATGGTTTACAGTGGGATAGTACTTTGAAGTAACCAACTGTCACAGTCATGATGCTCCGGTTTACACATCCTCTGTCAGCAGTGTGAGAACTGAATTAAATTTAATGTGCGGTCACATTGTTTTGAAAGTTGCATGTCGCAGCTGAATATCCCTCGTCTTTGCTTGTCTTTCTTCATTCTTCCATTAAAGCTCTAAAAATGTGTTTTATTTTGCATTTTTCTGGGCCACTATTCAAAAACATGATGGTGCAATATGGCCGCCCCATTGCTGGGACTATCCTTTGATGTAATATGCAGGTGTTAGGTCAGTCAAAGGTCATGAAAACATTATTTGTGCAATCCAGTGGTCAAAATTGTTGTGACGTAAACGTCATGATACTGTTGTGACGTTTACGTCACAACAGTACAGGCAGTACAATGGTTGAATTTATATATATATAATATCTCTGCACCTTCTATAAACAAGTGAAGAAGAGTAGTTGGGGTAAACAGCACTACCTCCGTGGACATGTCCATAGCCGACCACCTGTCCTACCTGAGCAGGGCGAGGAAGGCTGCTGGCTCCACGTCAGGCAGCTCTATCTCCGTGGAGGTGGTGGCCATGCCCCCGTTGAACATGGCATCAAACACGGCACTGCCAGCCGCCAGGACGAACTTGTGGGCCGGTATCCTCTGGGCCTGTCTGCCTTTCCCCACGATGAACCGGACGTCGCTCAGCAGCTCGTTGTTGAACAGAAAGGCGAAGCGCTCCTTCAGCGAGTTCTTCGTCGCCTGCCAGTTGTACACCGGCTCCCGGTGCAGGCCGAGCACGGGCTCCGCTGACGGTGCGGGACCCGAGGATGGCATGTTGGACGCCGCCGCAGAGGCTCCAGACTGAGCCGAGTTGGACGCTCCCTCCTGGCCGTCATGGTTTGACGCCAAGCCGCCGCCGACGTTGTTGCCGCCGCCCCCGGTCGCCATAACGCGACGCTTGTGTTGGAGTAAGTGTATCGTTGTCGATACACAAACATTCACCGACCGAAGCGCGTGTTTTTATTTATTTACGTCATATCCAGAGACACGGACGCCATGGCTCCCGTAGCTGGAAATTAGCTGCAACTCTCCGGAAATGACGTAGGGTTCACTTCCGCCAAAACACTTTTTTCCAACTGTGAACCTTTATTCCTCAAAGTTGAACAAAACAGAATTCTTATTGGGTTTTTAAAAAATTGTTATTACTTTTTAGTAACTTAGAAATCATAGCAGTAAACATTAGAACTTAAAAAGTTTGTTTTTATATTGGATAATGACCATTATTATCATTTTTAGAAGTAGTGTGATCAATAAGTCAATGTGTTGTTTATATATTTATATGTATCGTTCAAGTTGGATATAATGGTTTGTACGTCCCTTTTTCTTATATTCACATGTCAGCAGGTTCAAAGGTATGATTCACCTCTCTATATATCACCTCTACATAAAGTTATATCAAAGGAAATAGAGCCGGCCAAAGACGTTTTAAAATAGGTCTTAGGCCGAAGGCTATTATTTAAATTTGGGGGTGCCCTGGCTTAAAAAGGTCTGGGGACCCCTGGACTTCACAAATTATTTACACTGACTGATATGAACATGCTGTTCTCCAATTTACACCTAGATGTCAGTGTTTGCAATTGGAAAGAGAGAGAGAGAGAGAGAGAGAGAGAGAGAGAGAGAGAGAGAGAGAGAGAGAGAGAGAGAGAGGGGGGAGAGACAGAGAGACATAAGAGAGAGAGAGAGAGAGAGAGAGAGAGAGAGAGAGAGAGAGAGAGAAAGAGAGAGAGAAAGGGGGGAGAGACAGAGAGACATCTGGAAAGTCCTGCAGAACAAGACAGTGCATGCTGTAACTGCTGACATGTAGTGGAGCCTTGTTTACATTGGTGGACTCAGACTCAATTTTCTTCATTCTTTGAATTATGACTTTACAGATTTGTATTTACTGATCCAACTTCTTCTTCTTCTTCTTCTTCTTCTTCTTCTTCTTCTTCTTGGATTAACACCAATCTGCACATTTCACTGACTCTCAGCCATGAGTGCGTCTGCAGGGACAGGAGTGTTCGTCCTGTCCATGATGTCCATCCCCATCTGCTATTTGTTCAACTCCTTCATTTACAGCAACAGGTGAGTGGGAGCCTATCACTTGAAAATAAATTCACATATCGTATCAATATTCCTCTTCACTTAACTTACATGATCAAATATGAAGTTCTCTATGACATGAGGCATCTTATCTTATCTTATCTGAGCTTATTCTTACGTTTAATTACAGTTCAGATGCTTTCCTCTTTGCTGGATGCACAACAGTCCTCATCCTGGCAGTTTCAGCTCGTTTCATGATTAAGAAGAAGGCTCCAGTGGATCCTCTGTTCTATGGCATGAATTCACAAAATGCACAATTATTCTCATATTTTTTTTAGTTATTTGTGAGTTGTTTGTAAAAATAACTTGCGTATTCATGGTGTTATGTCAGAAAGACAGTTGTGATTCTCACAATCAGTTAGAGTCAGTTACATTTCAACATGTTTGTTCCTCATTGTGTGACAACAACGCTAAATGACAATGCGTGTGTGTGTGTGTGTGTGTGTGTGTGTGTGTGTGTGTGTGTGCGTGCAGTGTATGCTGTGTATGCTTTCCTCAGTGTGGTGAATCTGATCATCGGACTGGAGCAGGATAACATCATCGATGGGTTCATGACCTTTTACCTCAGAGAGGCAAGTTATGTGTGTGTCTGTGTGTGTGCGCGCCTGTGTGTGTGTGTGTGTGTGTATTTGTGACGACCTCCCTCTACACATTCTGACTGATGCATGTGTTTCAGGCAGATCCACACATTAACACAGCACACAGGCACATGATCTCCTACTGGGACGGCTGTGTGCACTACCTCATGTATCTGCTCATGATTGCTGCTATAACATGGGGGTGAGTCGGATGCACTGTCATCACAGCGTCATCACTTTATATGGAAGAAACATGTCGCCTCATACTAGACCACACGTCCCTTAAGAATTGTAAAGAGTTACTCTGACTTGCTCCCTCTGTCCGTCTGAGTCGACACCGTGTTGTGTGGGTCTGCACAGGGACAGTTACCGAGCCATCGGACTCTACTGGGTGGGATCTTTCCTCATGAGTGCCATAGTCTACATTCTTGGGAATGCTGTGGGTGAGTACACTAAAAATAATGGGATGCCTTTAGATGGCTCTCATGGGGGAGGACCGTGTAACTCTCCCTGCACATTTCCCTTGAGAACACTATGACACACATGTGACATCCAGTGGTTTCTGGGTCTGTGTTGTTGTCGTCCCCCCCCCCCCCCCCCCCCCCCCCCCCCCCCCCACCCCCCCCTCTCCCCCACTGTGAGACATGACCTTTATCTGTCCCCTTCTCTTTCTCAGGGAAATTTGGGACCCAAGTGGGTCCTCTGTTCCTGCTCCACATGCTCTACATCTCTGTGTCAGTGTGGGCCTGTTTCCGAGTTTTCAGCCAGTCCTCGACACAGGACACTCAGGCGGCAGTAAGTCAGGATTAAACCCATCGGTTTCTAAATATTTGGTAAATATGCCAACGCTTAACTCCTCCCACTTCCTGGTTCATTCCAAAAAATGGGCAAAGAGGCGGAACACGGGGGGTAGAGCTGGGGGTGGGGCCCATGGTGCTGTCACAGCATCCACAGAGTGTGGCAGGTCAGGCCAGGTGTCACTCAACAGGCCACGCCCCTTAATTATGCACAATTGCAAACCTCAATAGAATACAAATTAACGAGTTAGGGAACAAATGACCAATACAGTAGTTTGTACCAGGCTTTAAAACAAGTTTAATTCACCTCTAAAGTTGACCATTTTAACATGGGAGTCTATGGGGATTGACTCACTTTTGGAGCCAGCCTCAAGTGGCCATCCTGTGAACTGCAAGTTTTTCCACTTCCATATCGGGCTCACTTGTCAGCTTGTAATAGATTTACATTTCATTGACTGCAGAGTCTGCACTTGTTGTTTCCTTTTCCTGTCAGAACATTCAGGAAACTCACAGAACCAGTTTACTGCACAGACCTCTGGACCTGCTCTTCATCCTTTACCTCGTCCCTGCTCTGGGTTTCTGCATCTTCAGAGGCCTGGTGAGAAAACAACCAAAACCACCAACCGCACACCATCTTTACGCACTCTACCTTTATAATGACTCAGGCTGTTTGTCTGTTCTGCAGGTTGCTCTGGACTGTTCCAGCCAATACTGCCAGGACTACACTCAGCTGTATGAACCGTACCTGAGAGACCCCTCAGCATATCCTAAAATCCAGGTCGCTCCAGGGATGAATGTTGGAAAATTGACGCCTCGATGACACAACCGTCTAAACAGAACCCATGTGTTTTTGTCAGATGCTGGTCAGCATGTTGTACTCTGGTCCGTACTACGTCCTTGTTCTCTATGGGCTGCTGGTGCCAGGCTGTGATTGGCTGCCAGACCTGACCCTTGTTCACTCGGGAGCTGTTGCTCAGGTCAGTCTCAGTCCTTCAGAAGTATTCCTGTGCAAAACATTCCTCTTCCCCTATGACATCATCATTCCAGGTAGCTTGAGGGGACCAGACAAGTCGAGGCTGCTCCCAAACTTTCCCCCCTCCCTTTGTTGTGCCGGTCTTTGTTTACATTCTTCTTTAGAACAGATATGAACTGAATCCGCGGAATAGCATTGCCAAGTATTCACATCTAACAATGGAAAGTGAGGAGTGCTGGAGACTCTGAGTTGTGTCAATCTCCACATTACAAAGCAGGTATTGTGTGTGTGCAGCAGGCTGACATGTCACTCAGCAGTGGGATCAGGGCAGAGGCTGATGGTCACACGTCAGCTGTTCGGCTCGGCTATAAATAGAAGTTGTGAAACCCCCCCCGTGTGTCCGTTTTCACTGATTTGAAAAAAACCATAACTGACAGTAACTTTCCCCATCCTCCTCCCTCTCCTTTCCCGGACTTGCCCAGGCTCAGTTCTCTCACATCGGAGCGTCTCTTCACACTCGGACTCCCTTCTCCTACAGAGTTCCTGCTGGAAACCAGCTGCTCTTCCTGCTCATCAATGTCCTCTATGCTCTGGTGCCTCAGGCCCTGTGCTACCGCTGCTGCACCAGGCCGGCCTTCTTCCTCAGGCCGTCTACAGAGAAGAAAAGTGACTGAGAGAGAGAGAGATAGAGAGAGAGAGAGAGAGGGAGAGAGAGAGCTGCTGGGAGGTCAAGGATGCCTGAATTAAAGGCTTAAGTACTTGCAAATTGCAGCTCAGTTTTTGTGTGCAGTTGCTATTTCGGGACATGGAGCCACCACCTGGAGGCCCATTGAGGCCTGAGTGGGCTGTGTTGGACACATGACAAAATACGCAGGTGTCAGCAGATTTTCTGTCATCAGGTTTTCATGTTCCTCTCGGTGTTTTGAGAATCTGACAGTGAATTTTAAACTTTTTTTTTTAAACATGAAGGGGCCTGTGAGTTTGATGCACCTGCAAACACAGGATGTGTCAGATGATAGAAAACAACAGTTTTTGGGATTAATACTATTGCACCATACTTTTATTAAATGTTAGACAAACTTGTTTGACATAAAATAAAGAGATAACTCCAATGCTTGTCTGTGTATGTCACGTTTACTGCTCATATTTCTAAAAGATATATTATATTGTATTTTATTTGATATATTCTTGTAAGAATGTCCATGCAGCACCAACTTGAGATCAAAGGCACATCACCCTCTTCAAAGACCTTTCCAGTGTGACGACATAGCTCATAGCTACCGAGTCATGGACTCCTCCCTTTGGTTTCCCCCCATGAAGACACTCAAGCTTTATAACAAACTGCCAAGATACTATTCTGCTTGTTTGCCTCTCACCCTGTCTGCTGTAACCTTCTCTGCACACTTCAATAAATACCCACTGGAACCTCGGATTTTTGATACATTTTTTCGGACTGAACATTCCGAATAGATTGAAGTTTATCTGCCCTGAGTTAAACCGGAACTACTTTCGCTTAACTCCACCTCTTCCGGTATCACGAAACTACTCACATATACACACACCACTGGGCTGTAGCTATCTGAATTTTAGCAACAACAAACTGAAATATATTACCAATGACATCAAAGCGACGGACATAAACATCGCCGGATAAAAACCTTCTACTACTGAATCATTTTATGTTGTTTATTTGTTATTAATTGTCAATAAGAAGAAATAACCGGATACAATACGTCGGTCGTGCTAACAGCTAGCTGCCGCTAGCAGGGATGGCAGCCTCCACTCCCCCAGTGCTCCCGACCACCGTGTTAAGGTGCGTGTCTGTGTCTGTATTGAGATTGAATTAAATTATGCGATGTTCCTGGTGAGAGGTGGGCCCTACTAATGTGTTAATGTCTTACCATAACACCTAACTAAAAGTGCGTAAGGCTGAGCGCAAGAAATGTACTATTGTTAGCTTAGCTGTAGCTTCGCTGACAGATGCTGCGTGGTGTATTTGTATGACTGTGATGGGGCATATGTTTCATAAGTTTCAGCCAAAAGCAACGCAGAGCTGCTCAGAGGAAAGAGAGGAGGAAACGCAAACGCCAGGCTCTCGCCCAGGCCAGAGACGATGGTACAGACCGAGGTCTATTGATTGTCATTCCAACTCTTGAAGCTGCTCTGTCTGACACATTAGTGACAACTTTCACTCTGTTGTCAGGGTTAGAAAACGGAGGAAGTTGTCTTCCAGAGGAAGAGGAAGACAACGATCCGGATGGTGAGGACGGCGACGCTGCAAAGGAGGAAAGGTACGCAAACATGCACAGACACCCTCGATGGACGGGAGTGATCAATCTTATTGATTGACTTGTGTTGTCTCAGGCTGCGATTGCATGAGGCGTGGCTGGAAAGAGAGAGACTGGCACAGGAGGAATTCAGGCTGAAGACGGAGAGGGAGGAAGCCGCGAGGAGAAGAAAAGAGGAGGAGGAGGTGATGCACTGTTACACCAGATCCAGCTGTTGATGCTCTGCTCATTGAGCCTGTTTGATGGAGAATTCTATAAAATAGTCTGGTTTTCTGTCTTATTTTGTTCTCAGCGGATGATAAAGGAGGAATGGGAGGCTCAGCAGAAGAGGGAGCAAGATCTGAACGAGCAGAAACGGCAGGAGAAACGGGACAAAGAGGTGAAAAGGGCCCCGGGACGATAAAAATGAAAAGAAATATATCCTACTCGATCACCACAAATATATATTTCTGAATGTTTTTGAGAAGTCAAGTGTTTTCAGCCTTGTGCATGGCCTGTTTAAATGTTTTTTTCCTTGACCGAACAGCACAAGAGACCATCACATTCCTTAACAAACAGTTACAGCACCTTGAGTTCTCACAGCGAGGATGTATCTTTTACCTGTGACAGAATCCAGAGATCTTCTCTAATGCCATTTTGTGTTTTGTGTCCGAGTCCTGGTGAACGTGGTCTTAACCCACTAAAACAGACATGCAGCCGATTGTTGACCTCCACACATTTTCACCAGCCATGTCTTTACACCACTTATAGGAGGCTGTTCAGAGAATGTTGGATGAAGCTGAAAATCAGGTATGAACACACAAATATCATTCACTTCAGAGGCCACCATGTTTTATATTTGCCTAAAATGGACACTCTAAACGTTTGAGTTTCACAGAGAACTGAAGTATTACACTATCAAGTATATGTGCTGTTATATGAGTATATACATATATATCTCACTTGTAGCTGGAAAACGGAGGACCATGGATGAACCCTGAGGCTCCGACGACAGAAAAATTAGAGAACTTTGGAACAGAGCGCGACGTAGCCAACTGTCCATTCTTCCTGAAGACCGGAGCATGTCGATTTGGAAACAGGTTATTTTCTTTAAACTACACACAGGTCTGCTGTTTGAATGAGGTTTTTCCTCCTTTATCTCTAATGCATCGCTCTCTCCTATGATTCCAGATGTTCTCGGAGGCACGTTTATCCCTCGTCCAGCCTGACGCTGATGATCCGTGGTATGTTCACCATGTTCGGCATGGAGGAGTCGCAGCGTGACGACTACGACATCGATGCCTGTTTGGAGCACACGGAGGAGGACCTGATGGAATCCTTCCTGGAGTTCTACCATGACGTTCTGCCAGAGTTCAAAAGTGTGGGCAAAGTGGTTCAGTTCAAGGTAAAGTCAGAGCAGCACAGTCAGTCATAGTTATCAGTTTGAGCTGTATTGACCATGTCTACGTGCCTAGGTATGAAATATATACATACAGTATGTATTTACACATATTGTAATACCTTTGTTTTTGTAGGTCAGCTGCAATTATGAACCACACCTGAGAGGGAATGTTTACATTCAGTTTGATTCGTAAGTTGTTACAATGTCACTCTGCAGTTCTGTCCAAATCAATAAACTGTAGGTTGTTAAATTATATTTGAATGTTTTTCCTTTCAGAGAAGAGCAGTGTAAAGACGCCTTCATCAAGTTCAATGGGAGGTGGTACGCAGGTCGGCAGATTCATTGTGAGATGTCTCCTGTTACACGATGGAAGAATGCAATATGTGGTGAGTCTCAATGAGATGTTTACATTTATACCAATTTTCCTAAAATGCAGTTTCTGCTGGATGTGTAAACCGTGCTCCTTGTGTCTCAGGGTTGTTTGACCGACAGAAGTGCCCCAAAGGAAAGCACTGTAACTTCCTGCACGTGTTCCGAAACCCCAGCAACGAGTTCTGGGAGGCCGACAGAGACATGCACCTGTCGCCCGACCGCAGCGTCAGGGGCAGTTTCAGGGACGGGTGGCAATCGGAGCGATCGTGGAGGCAGTGGCGAGGCAGCAGGAGCCCGCCGAGGTCGGAGAGATCACACAGCAGGCGAGAGGACGGCCGGAGGAGGAGCAGGAGCCGAGAGAGGAGGTCGTACCATCAGGAGAGAGAGGACAGGTGGTCCAGGTCAAGACGCAGCGAGAGGAGGACGCAGAGTGTTTTGAGCAGGAGTAGAAGCAGAGACAGGGCGAGGAGCAGGAGTCGAGAGAGAGCGAGGAGCAGGAGTCGAGAGAGAGCGAGGAGCAGGAGTCGAGAGAGAGCGAGGAGTAGGAGTAAAGAGAGAGCGAGGAGTAGGAGTAAAGAGAGAGCGAGGAGTAGGAGTAAAGAGAGAGTGAGGAATAGAAGTAGAGACAGAGTGAGGAGCAGGAGTAGAGACAGAGAGCAAGACAGACCTAAAAATGGAAGTAAGGAAAAAGACGGCGAACAGAAGTTTAGGGGCAAAAGTGAAGAGGGAGACAGAGATGAAGACGATGGAGACTTAAGAGAAAGGTCCGGCAGCGCAGAGAAGGAGAGGCGGAGTGGAGAGAGGAGCCCGAGGAAAACGGACAAACGTAAGAAAAGATCCAGCAACGACAAGGAGTCGCACTCTCGCCACAAGCGCTCGAAGAAGAGCAAGAAAAAGAGCAAAAAGAAGCACAAGAAGAGAAGCAGTTTGCCAGATGCAGCCGCCTCATCAGGAGAGTCGGACAAGGAAGAGGAAACGGAGAAAGAGACGGAACACATCCCAAGTCCCAGCGAATCTGTGAAGGAAACGGAGCCGACTCTGGAAAACTGTGTCGCGGGGGAGAGCGTGAACTGTGAGGGGTGTGGTCCCGAGCCGACGCATGAACAATCGCCAACGAACCTGCTGGAAACGGTCACATGAGCGACCTCTTCATATGTGAACTCTTCATATGACACAATGAGTTAAAGGTTCAGCGTGCAGGCTTTGGGGTTGATTCGTGCCCCTAAAGGGAGAGCTAGGAGCTGACCAATCACAGCTCATGGATTCTGCATTGCTGGAATGTGTAGTCACAGTTTTGGGGGAGGAGCTTGTCACCACACAGCTTAGGAATGTGCATCATGTATAGGTTGACACCTTCAACGCAGAGGCATGAATTGGGCTGTAGTGACGTCTAGTGGTCAAACTGCATGTCGCAACTGAACACGCCGCCTCAGCCTCACCGTGCAGGACTTATGATGGACTGCAGTCATCACTAAAACTCCAAAACATCAGAATGTCTACATTCCATCTCCGCCCACATAAATTGAAGTAATATCACAAATCTTGATACTCACCCTTGATATTCAATGATGTTTGAAGTTTCCTAGTGGAACTACACGTCAGTTGTTTCTTTGTTTAAACAAACAACACATTTGTTTCTCTCTGAATACATTTATTGATCATTTTCAAATGCAATAAAGAAATGTTGGCAAATGTGTTGGCAGTGTTTGATAGAAAAAAATGTTTTAAATAAATCAAGCAATGATCATCTTTTGTTCTTGATTGTTGAACAGAAACACTTTGTGAATTGTAAACTTAGAGAAAACAGCAACACTGGACTGCCAGAAAAGAGCTTGGAAATGAGCAACTGTAAAGGATGGACCCCGATATGTGGAGTCCATAATACTGTAAATATACTGTGTCTAAGTAACACAGAAATCCCCTTGTAAATCCCTTTTCTGTCCGGTTAGACACCAAAAAGAAGGTCGAGCACAGTGTTCTTTGGTCATGTGTTAATAAATCTTTAAGCCAAACTATTATTAATTATAATACATAGAATTGTACCTCTTATATTTTGGTAACCATGCTATCCTGATTTGAGACCGAGGGAGAGACTGACCTAAGATTAAGTTTTAGAGACCAAGACAAACTTTGTCAGAAAACGATGTAAAAAAGAAAACACGTAACACGGTTCTAACATGAAACTAATCACACATGAACAGCTGATTTGAAAACAAGCAGGAAATGGTTGATGCTCTGGAACGTACGTTTACGAGCCGGATACTGACTGTGGGTCTTTTAATTTCAGTGAACAGCTGGGCTGCATTCACCCTTGTGTGTAATTGACTGTAACAGCGGTTCTCTCATTGGCACGAGGCCCAAATGTATATTTACAGATCGTATTGAAGCCACGGGGCTGAGCATCATCTTTGAATACCATAAATCCATTTCACTACTTTGACGTGCTGTTCAGACCTGGTGTGAACATACTGTAGGTCTCGAGAGATCTGACCACAAGTGGAGAGCTGTTTTCAGATGTGTCCTGAATGTAACAAATAGTGTACAAGTGACCGGATCTTAGGACACAAGTGGCTGCTACACATGTTACCTTCAGGTCTGAACAGGCTCCAAAACTGGAAAGACTTATCATTTTTTGCATCTTCCTTATTTGGAATCGCAGATTTACATAGCAGTGTATTTATATTCCTTCATGAAATCAGATGTTTTGCTCAACTGCAGCTGGCAAAGCACCTTAAAATGTCTTGGGTGACGGCGAATGATCTGTTGAATACTTTACGCGAGTGTTGTTGCTACATTTGTTCTTTGTGTCGCTTTGGAAGAGCGACGTTCGATAAAAGCACAGCGGGATACGGCGAGGAAACGTGCACATAAGGAGACACATTGAAACACAACAGTTGGCACCACAAATAAAAGACATTACAGGACAGTATTAGAGAACAGAGTTGGTACGACACTGACACAGTGGCCGGGGGGAGACGGGGGGGTGGGGGCAAGTCATGGAGGTTACCAGATCTGAAAGATTGGTGAAGCAGACGAGGGCTGACTTATGTCAGACCAATCTCCTCTAGAACGCTCCGTGGTGCCTCGGCCTCCTGCAGGTGGAGAAAAAGAAATGTCCCTTGTTTTCCTTTTCTTCACCACGCACATGATAAGTAATGGCTGAAGCCACTACTGCACGTAACCGAGTGTCTGAGACCTTTCCAGACAACCTTTTACAGGCCGGTACAGTTGTAACAATAGTGCCGCGAGCTTCGCTAAAAATAAATCACAGCGCACTCATTCTGTCGACTGGAAATGACTTCAGCCCCGGCAGCAATGCAAACATGTACTGGCACAACTTGGCAGCATTAATCAATTGCCGCAGGCCTTAAATAAACAGGTGCTGGCGGTTGCAGAGTGAAACGGGAAAACTCAAAACATCCGAAGGTCGAACATCTGACACAAAAAGATTGATTCTCCATTTATGTCATTGTCAGCATGGAATGTGAGCTGGTGGGAAAGCGCCATGAGGCACCAAGTGAACAAAACCCCCCCTGGTGATGCAAAAATGAGCCAATTGCCCTTTTGGATTTACCTGCAGTAAACACCTACCAGTATAAAGAGGATCTTGTGATTGAAAAAAATAAATAGTTTGTACGACAGGGGAATTAACCATTAGATTCTGGCCCAGCCGGAGTACTGGCAGTATATGTAGATGAAGAGCCCTGCTTACCTCCTGCAGCAGGTCAGCCTGCTCGATGGCCTTCAGCACGTTCTTCTTGGACGTCTCCTGGGCCTCTCCGCCCAACAGGAACTCATCCAGGATGAAGTAGGCTTTCTCAAAGTTAAAGATGATATCCAGCTCACACACCTGTGGGGTCACATGCGAGCAACACATTAAGAGATACTGCCCTGTTTCCTTCCTTCCCTCCTTCCTGGCTACATAATCAATACAAGTGCGACACTCACACTGCCAAAGTATTTGTCCAGCAGCTCCACGTATCTGTGGATGATCTCCAGCGTGATCAGCTCGTTGTCCTGATCCTCCACCGCACAGCAGAAATACAGACTGGCATATCTGTGTTAGAGGGAGAGCGACAGATCAACATGATATGGTGATGACACCGGTGCTAATGCGACATTGCTTTTCATATTTAGCCCCGTGAGGGGCAGACTGCGGTTGGTCTTTAGAGAGGCCGTTTACAAGCCTTTGATATTGAAACATGTCTTAATCACGACATAAAAATCATGAAACATCTAAAACTCATTTTGACCTTTAGAACAACAGTGTGGTTTTAATGCCTCACTAAGCCAGAAAACATCACCTCCTGCACCACGACACGGTGCTTTGGCTGTTAAAGGTCACTGCAGTCACCCAGTTAAGTGCCCGTTGTATATCCATGACTCATGTGTCCAGGACAAGTGGCTCCCTACACATTTGCATGACTGTCCTCCATCGTTTGCCGATGGCTATGACAAAGGAGGAGAGTCTGAATTTCATAACACAACAGAAGGTGAGAGCTAAACGGCAGAAAGCTCAGAACAGCTTCACAAAGCGATTGCTGAATCATCCGCTCTGATAAACAAAACCTGACGATGCAACAAAGCAGACACAAACACAGCGATCTCTCATGTAACCACCCAGTGTCTGCAAATGAAAAGGGGCCTTTGAGAGTTCCGCAACTCCTCTATTCGTCACGTTATTCTTTCACCTCTTGTACACGATCTTGAGGTCCCTCCACTCCAAGAAGCTGCACATCTTGGGTTTCCGGGCCAGTATGGTCTGCACCAGGTCCCTGGAGATCTTCTTCCTCTCCTTGTCGGACAGAGGCACGTACCATTTCTGTAGGCGCAGCTTTCCCTGCCGGCTGAACAGCAGCATGAACTGCATCTGAGGGACGGAGGGAGGAAGAGCAGCTCAGTGCTATGATTGAATGAAATCCTGTGATTAATTAAAGTTGCATGTTGCCGAGGAGTAACCCTCACTCACGACTCCATTTCTACCAATTGTTTCATTTAAGTTTTACACACCTCACCTTTAATTGCTGCGTAATGCAAGGGGAAACGTGTATGACTGTGGTTGTATTTGATCAGATATTATGTGGCGTAAACAGAGGAGGAAAAGACTTTAACGTGATGACGTCATCATTGTGAAACAGTAAACTGACGAGTTGATGCAGGAAACAAATGTGTCTGTGGAGAGTTATTGACAAACACGTCACGTTTATCCACCAAGTTACAGGACAGATAACTGTGTATGTAAAGAATACCAAACATATTGTCAACGTTCGCGACTTCACGAGTGGACGTGAAGTGCATCCTATTTTACAATGCATCCTATTTTACATTTTACATGAGAGACATTCTACGCACAGGAAGCTCCTCATACGTAAAGTTTCATTAGCCTATGGTAGCTAACTATGCTAAATGGTGACATATTAACGTCAAAAAACAAGTTGTGCGTGATTTGCGCCCCCTCCCGAGACGTTTAGCTAGCTACAGCAGAGTCGACACGTAAACACGAGCCGTTACCTTCACACCGGAGCTTCGCTTGTCTCTCGTTGAAGGTTCACTGCAGGTGAAATTACACGGTAAACATCACCGACAGAGAGTGGTCAATGGTGTGTTAGCTACTATTCCAGTTTGATGCTAGTGTAGCTAGCGGATGTTGGTTGATGCTGTTGGGGTGACGATTAAAGGAGCGGAGCTGTGATTGGCTGGTGAGCCGCAGCGGCGTGATTTCATTGGTTTAAAGATTCCGTTACTCGTGACGATGTTCCCAACAGCAGATTCATGTGGCTGCTAAATTCACTTCTTCGTAAGAATAATACTGATTATAATAATAATAACAACAACAATAATAATAATAATGATAAGGAAAAATAGGAAAGACACATAGAAAGTTGAGGATGTCTAAATACATTTAGAATTATTTTTTAAAACACACATATACAAAAAATATATATAGAGGACAATTATTAAAAATACCAAACAATACCTCATATTATATCACTAATTCGATGTACTATTTATTCATAAATTAATTAACAAATGTATAAATAATAAACGTGAAGAGAAATGAAAAAGCTATAAATCAGTAATCAACTAACTGAAGAAATAAACGAATGAATTGATGTGAGAGTGACCGAATAACTGAAGAAATAAGTGTACAACCACATACATGCACACATACATAAGTGAAATATTGATATAGATAAATGATCAGGGGAGAGACAGGGCACAGATGCACCTAGAACAGCAGAAATGTTAGTGACCGAATAACTGAAGAAATAAGTGTACAACCACATACATGCACACATACATAAGTGAAATATTGATATAGATAAATGATCAGGGGAGAGACAGGGCACAGATGTACCTAGAACAGCAGAAATGTTAAATACATATAAAGAAAAAAAGCTACATCAGAAGAAAAATTGTTTTATTTCAACAACTCATACTACTAATTCCATCAATTATATCAATCATATCAGTATCATCATTGTTTTGTATCAGCACAACCGTAATGTCTAACCTTCTTGGAGACACATAGAGGTCACTTACTGCCCCCTGTGGTCAGTACGTGAAACAGCAGGTTGGAAGTGTACAATATTTTCCGGTATGGATGTACAGTCAGACCATCTGTCACGGTGAAACCTCTGCAGGGATACAGCCGAACACTGTGTGTGTGTGTGTTTGTGTGTGCGTGCGTACGTGTGTGTATGTGTGTGTGTGTGTTTCTCTAAGCGTGTGTGTGTGTGTTACTGTGAGTGAAGAGGGAGCCTGACGCTCCAGGTTGCGGATGCTAGCTGCCGGAGCCGGACGCTGCTCGGCTAACAGGAGTTAGCAGGGATCAGCCTCCACAGAGCGGTGAGGGTGTCCGGTCAGATCCGTCCTGCAGCACCGGAACTACGGATCCCGGCACGGTGTGTGTTTACAGACAGAACCGTGTGTGCTACTGTACACATATATGAGCAGTGCTTGATGGGTTGTTGTTATTGTTTTGTGTATGTGTGTTTGTGTGTTTGTGTGTGTGTCTCTCTCTGTGTGTGTGTGTGTGTGTGTGTGTGTGTGTGTCTGTGTGTGTGTGTGTGTAGTGATCTGTGAGGATGAGGAGCCGCAGTAACTCAGGAGTGAGGCTGGATGGTTATGCCAGACTTGTGCAGGAAACCATCCTCTGTCACCAGGTGAGTATCGCGCACGCGCACACGGCAACCATGTTATTATGAATATTATTAACATGAGTCATTATTATTTGCACATTATTATACTTTGTTGCACAGGAGTAAACTGTATGTGTTGTACATCGACATTACAAATCATGATAGAAAGTAAATAAGTGAGTGACACCAGAGAGACCAATGTGAAACACACTTAAAGGAAATTAATTAGTTAAAAGGAGAAAAATTTTTTTTTTTAAATGTTGCACCTCTGCAACTGTAAATTCCGTGTAAAAATAGAAATGAGTTTATAAGGGAAAATAATTGAAATGCTACAAAAGAACTAGACAAAAATAATGGCACAATACAAAAACAGGTGCGGGGGGGTTCGTCATTTGCATCAAGTAGTAGAAAGTTCAGATTCAGGTCCATCCAGTTTGAGCCACATCAAAATAAACAATGTGTGTCCAAAGTTCAGCTCCTGGAAATAGACAGAGGACCGAGAACTATGCAGTTTTATCTGTCAGCTACTACAGTTCCACTTCACCGTGAAGCACAACCTCTTCTAATGTGTACACAAGGGAAAGTACTTAGTGTAAGATGACACATCCATCCACGTTCTCCTTGCTACTAATTAAGTGTGTGTGTGTGTGTGTGTGTGTGTGTGTGTGTGTGTGTGTTTCAGAACCCAGTGACTGGTCTCCTTCAGGCCAGTGCCCAGAAGAAAGATGCCTGGGTGCGGGACAACGTGTACAGTATCCTGGCGGTATGGGGGTTGGGTATGGCCTATCGCAAGAACGCAGACCGCGATGAGGACAAGGCCAAAGCCTACGAACTGGAGCAGGTCAGGCGTCACGTGGTCAAGCTGCACCGACCGTATAAATAGAATTAGAAGATATATATGGACTTAAGGGATAATGAGGTGAAGTGAGCCTTTATTAATGACCTACACAAATGTCACAGGAGCAGCAAGAGCTGTTCAAAATGTGTCCCAAAACAAAAACAATGGATTATGTGAATAGGAAGACGCAACACGAGGCTTTTACTTTGAAACTCACACAGGAAGTGATGTAAAGTATGTCATGGTATGTGTATCATTTGCCGATAATAAAGAAAGTGAACAGAGGCTCGTGTGGATGAGAGCTGGGCTGAGCGCTGTTGTGGCTCTTGACTCACTCTAGTGGTGAAAAAGTGGAATTACGGGGCGTCTTCCGTTGATATCGCCATTAAACCAACACATTTATTTCAACACCGTTATTTCGAAATGCTGATGAGCACATTCTTATTTTCATGTTTCCACTCCTACATTTGACAGTATGAAAGACCACATGTGAATCAGTGGATCACCCACTGGACCAAACACAGGAAACAGTTCCCTGTTTCACAGAGACGTTTTATTTATGTGCTGATATGTTGTTGTTGTTGTTTGTTTGTTGACAGACTGTGGTGAAACTGATGCAGGGCCTTCTCCAGTGCATGATGAGACAGGTACGAGACCACACACACACACACACACACACACACACACACACACACACACACACCACACACTCATCTGTGTTTGCACACACGTCACATGACCACAGGCGGTGTGTATTGATGTTCTAAGAACCCGCCACATGTTATCTGGGCCACTGTGCAATGCAAACAAGAGTGTTCCCTGGAAACAGTTTCCAGGACGCAGACGGTTAATATCAGTACGACGCGGTAAACTAACATTACATGTAGTGTTTTGCAGAGAGCTAATGATTATCAATACGCTTGTAATGTGCATGTGGAGGGAGAGAGGGACACGTTAGTCCCTTCAGTCTGCGGCTGAACGCATCATCAGGTGTGTGAAGCCGAAGAGTTCAGCAGGGTCGGGAGACTAGAGGAGATAATCTACTTTACTGTTAAACGCTGACCGTTCCTTCATGCTGCGGCCGCCGCGGAAAGGTCACGGAAAGGTCGCCAACCCACTCACCTTCTGTCGGTGCACATTTCTGTGGTCTGACTTTTGATTTGTGCTCTCTAGACACCAAAGTTTGTAAAAAAAAAAAAGTCATAATAACATAAAACAAGTTCCATTATCACATTAAAGGTGCAGTGTGCAAGATTTCTGTCATTTTTGTCACGTATACAAATATTACAAAACAATGACATACTGACATTTTCAGGAATTATTTTTTGTTACAACATGCAACTTCAGCACTAGATGTCCCTAAATCTCACACACTGCACCTTTAATAATATCTAAAAATCATTATATTCTTAATACCCAAACACCTTTTAAAAAGTAGATTCGGATTTTTTCTATATTTGTATTTATTCCAATTGGAGCCACTGGAAACAATGTGTTGTTCTGTTTGTGTCTCTTCTTATTATCTCGTTTATGTGTATTTGTGTGTGTGTGTGTGTGTGTGTGTGTGTGTGTGTGTGTGTGTTTTCAGGTGGCCAAGGTGGAGAAGTTCAAACAAACCCAGAGCACAGAGGACTGCCTGCACGCCAAATACGACACGCCCACCTGCGCCACCGTGGTGGGGGACGACCAGTGGGGGCACCTGCAGGTGGACGCCACCTCCATTTACCTGCTGATGCTGGCAGAGATGACGGCGTCAGGTACGACTGCTGCACAAACCCTCCACAGATTAAAGGTGCCGCACGTTACCGTGGGCGCGACACGGCGTCTACGGAGAATCTGAGGTATGATGTCATCACTCAGGTCTACAGATCATCTCCAACCTGGATGAAGTGGCCTTCATTCAGAACCTGGTCTTCTACATTGAAGCTGCCTACAAAGTGGCGGTGAGTGACTTTCTGAGAGTTGCATTGTGGGTAATGTGTATGCAAGATGCATTGATTCATACAAAGTGTCCATAACAGGCACGTTGAACAGTTAAAGGGGCAGTGTGAAGAATTGTGTTGACATGAGGTTGAACTAGTTTTACGGTTGCTGTGGTTACAAAACATCACCGTTTCATAACCGCCAGACCTGTGGGGTCCTGCCCCCACAAAGCCACATATTTGTGTGTGTGTGTGCATGCCTTTACACTGAGATGTTAGCATGCCGACACCTGCACACACACACACACACACACACACACACACACAATCGATTTCTTTCTGCACTTTCTTAATATATAAAATCATTAAACCCTTATATTTCCTCTGACTATAATCATTACACATAAATGTCATATCGCAACATCCTGACATCTAGTGGTGAAGTGGCATATTGCAGCTGAATACACCTCACCTTACTCTTTCCAGCACAAAAGAGAACCTATATGGGAGCCTTCAGCTATCAATAATACTCAATAGGTGTTTACTTTGTCCATTCTGGGCTACTGTACAAACATGGCGGCATCCTGGTTGAAATGAAAGGGCTCATTAACCAAAATGAACTCATTTGATAGAACATCCTCGCACGAAAACACCAGCATTATTATTTTACATTTCATTACATGACACTTCAATCTCACACACTGCACCTTTAATGTAAGTCTTTTTAATGATTGACAAATTGCCTGAGAAGCAGAGTCACGACCTTTTCCCCTCATCTGCAGGATTATGGGATGTGGGAACGTGGCGACAAGACCAACCAGGGCATCCCCGAGCTGAATGGCAGCTCTGTGGGAATGGCTAAGGTACAGCAGCCACACGGCTGTGTTCATTACCATCAATGTTAATGATGGATACATAGTACATCTACGACCTGCTGTATGAAAAGTATTATGGGATTGCAGGCAGCTCTGGAGGCCATAGATGAGCTGGATCTGTTCGGTGCACATGGAGGACCCAAGTCAGTCATCCACGTGATGCCGGATGAGGTGGAACATTGTCAGGTATTTACGGCTTGTGCCTTTAACCAGCTCCAAACTACCTTTAGTTAGCTGACCGTGTGTGTGTGTGTGTGTGTGTGTGTGTGTGTGTGTGTGTGTGTGTGTGTGTGTGTGACTCCCCTCAGTCCATCCTCTGCTCCATGCTGCCCCGAGCATCCCCGTCCAAGGAGATCGACGCCGGCCTCCTGTCCATCATCTCCTTCCCTGCGTTCGCGGTGGAGGACGCCGACCTGGTGTCCATCACCAAGTCAGAGATCATCAGCAAACTGCAGGTAAGAGTCTGAAGAGGATGGAGGGACAGAGCCGCTCGCACGTTACCGTCATTCAGGAGGAGGCCACTTTCCCGCCAAAAGACTCTGCTGAGTCAGCAACTTCCCTCATCCTCCGCGAGAGAGAGTGCTGAGTGTGCACATCCTGTATTAAATGCCAAACTGAGACATCTGAAGTTTTTTTTTTTTTTTAAATGTACATTTACAACCTTTTACTTGAGATCAAAAGTAAAAGGTACAGCACGCAGAATTTTCCTTTAAAAAAAAAAAAAAAAAAAATCATTGTATACACGAACTCAACACAACAGCAGTCCCTCTCATTCGTCTCTATGAAGCCAATAGAAACAGCACATCTACAGCAAATGCAACATTCCTACATGAGCGTAGGTTACAGGCTACTGGCTTATCTTGGGTTGTTGGGGCAAAGGAGGAGGGGCCAAATTCAACTGGTGTGTTTGCAAACATGACATAAAAAATTCTGCGTAATATACCTTTAACCATCTGCTGCCACGTTCCCATGTCATTCTTGAGTGTGGCGCATGCTCCACCACACACACACACGCACACACACACACACACACACACACGCACACACACACACACACGTAAGTCTAACGCCTCCTCTCTTGGTTTCCGTGATCAGGGTCGCTATGGCTGCTGCCGCTTCATCAGGGATGGATACCGATGTCCTAAAGAGGTGACGCACTCAAAACACGGTTGCGTTGTCTTTGCAGTCAGAGTGGCGCTCCATGTTGTTGACCCTCTGCTGTGGTGTCACCAGGATCCGTCCCGGCTGCACTACGACCCCGCAGAGCTCAAACTCTTTGAGAACATCGAGTGTGAGTGGCCCGTGTTCTGGACCTTCCTCATCCTGGACGGAATATTCACCGGAGACCACGTGCAGGTGTTCAAATCGAACGCGCCCGTGCGCTGGGGTCAGTCGCTAGGGGCCTGAATGTTGACCTGTGTGACCCCCCATACTCCTCCACAGGTGCAGGAGTACAGGGAGGCGCTGGAGGGAATTCTGATCCGAGGGAAGAACGGCATCAAGCTGGTGCCCGAGCTCTACTCCGTTCCGCGGGAGAAGGTAACGGACAGTCGGGAGAATACGTTAAAGGCGCAGTCCGTAAGATTCTGGTGTCTGTGTCGGGGCCCATTGGCTTGTCAACCCGTCACCTTAACCAATCTGCTTACTCATGCTCCTTGGAGTCATCAAATTAGAAGTGAGAGGTTTCTACACGAGAGACAAGAGCCAGGAAATATACCAGAACGATGGTGTTGATATCGACAGTGCTGTCCTCCCGGCGCCCTCTCCTCCGCCTCGAGTCTCTTAGCGTCAACAAGAGCGGGCACCTTCATGAATGGTGGGCTTGACCTTTTGTAACCCTCACCCTCACCCAGGTGGAGGAGGAGTACAGTAACCCCCACACCGTGGACAGAGTGGCTCTGGGGCAGCTGCCGCACATGTGGGGACAGTCGCTCTACATCCTGGGTTGTCTCCTGGCCGAGGTATTCGCACCCGTGCGCCCCCTCAAACCAGCCGCAAAGGATCTGATCCAAAATGGTGGACAGTGACAACGAGCTAATGCACCGTCTCTCTGTGTCCGTGCGAAACAAGGGCTTCTTGGCTCCAGGAGAGATCGATCCTCTCAACAGGAGATTCTCCACCCAGTTCAAGCCAGATGTCGTCGTACAAGGTTGGTGATTGGTCGATTTTTTTGGTTCGAAGAAAATCTATTTTAGGTTCTGTCAGGCGAGTCCCTACCATTTCATAGTTTGTGAGCGTAGACTGTGTATGAAGATGGACATAGCATCCATGTTTGAAGCAGGTTTGAAACATGTTTGATTAAGTTTTTAACATGGGAGTCTATGGGGATTGACTCGCTTTTGGAGTCTGCCTCAAGTGGCCACCTTGTGAACTGCAGGGTGGCCTCATCCACATTTGAAGAAATGTCCTCATGCTGACATCTCTTCATGTGTGTGTGTGTGTGTGTGTGTGTCTGTGTGTGTGTGTGTGTGTGTGTGTGTGTGCGTGTGTCAGTGTGTGTTCTGGCCGAGTCAGAGGAGATCCAGGAGCTGCTGAATGACCAGGGGATCACGGTCCAGACCATGTCAGAGGTCATGCCCATCAGGGTCATGCCTGCTCGCATCCTGAGCCACGTCTACGTGAAACTGGGTAAATAAACACTTCCTCCTTGTAGCGTCACATGTGAATCTGTTGGAACGTCCCCTGTCATTTTCACAGGCAACAGCAAGAAACTGAATTTGAGCGGGAGGCCCTACAAACACATCGGGGTTCTGGGGACGTCCAAATTCTATGAAATCAGAAATCGCCTCTACGTTTTCACGCCTCAGGTGAAACACCGTTTCAACGTCAGAGCTACAAAGCTGCCATGAACTCTCACATTACATTTTTTTAAATTTTTTTTTTTTGGGGGGGGATTTCTTGTTGTTCAGTTTCTGGATCAGCATCATTTCTACCTGGCGCTGGACAACCAGATGATAGTGGAGATGTTGCGGACGGAGCTGGCCTACCTCTCCTCCTGCTGGAGGATGACGGGACGACCCACGCTCACCTTCCCCATCACCCGCAGCATGCTGAGTAAATGGATTCTGCACCGCGAGACATTCTCAGAGGTCATTCGTTGAATGAAAGATTGATTATGATGAACGTTCATACCAACCTACCGTTTATGTGCAGTTGAAGATGGAGATGCCATCGATCCGTGTATCCTAGCAACCCTGAGGAAACTCCAAGATGGCTACTTTGCTGGGGCGAGGTCCGTCATCAGCTTCCTTAAGTACTGCAAATGGAGAACCTCGCTTTGATCTTTGTTGTGTGGATGTCGTCGCAGGGTCCAGATGTCCAACCTGTCGGGTTTCCAGACCACTTCCTTCCACACTCGCCTCAGCTTCCTGGACGAGGAGATGGACGACAGTTTACTGGAGGACGAGGAATATGGAGACGAGTCTGGGCCCTCGGGTACATAAACACAGAAGTGCTCGGTCATATATCAGATATGTTGTATGAATATGGATCTTCTTTTTTATCATTATCTCCAGATGGATCCAGAGACATGTTTGACCAGCACCTCACACAGCTGCTGCACAGCACCAGCACCAAGAGCCATCTCCCTCCCATCCAGAGGGGGCAGCATCACGTGTTCAGTGCCGAACACACCACAAGAGACATCCTGTCGCTCATGGCCCAGGTCCAGGGCCTCAACATTCCCAGTGAGTCTGTTTTTTTAACATTTAATATATATATATATTTTTTTATGAATCAAGTTTTATATTTTATCGTGCATGTCGAGAAAAGTCTGAGGTCCGACAAGAATTAAAAAAAAATAGCGAAGTCGCTCGGAGGGCACCAGGGGCCCGAGAGGAGGCTGCCACTGTTCCAGTCATATCATCATGTTCCCGGTACATGACTCGGCATTTTCCCATTGTAGCTGGTCTCATCTGCTGGTCCTGGTCCCCCGGCCTGGGACTTAGTCCACGTGCGTCAAACACGCGGCCCGCGGGCCAGAACCGGCCCACTGGATATAGTACGACCCGGCCCAGCCTGATTTTTGCAAAGTGTCAAAAACTTGGTTTACACGGGACATTTTCACCTAGAAATCAGTTGAAATTCCGATGCAGATCATTTTCACTGATGCTTCCTTCTATGCTCGTGATGTCGTATGTGGCCCCTGAGCTGAAATGACCCCCCCGCCCCCCCCCCACACTGTTTCAGAGTCCTCCATGTATCTGCCTGTGGTTCCTGTCAAGAGCAAACACCGGCGGACCCTCAACCTCCTGGAGGTTCCTCACCCTCAGCTCAGCTCACACGGGAAACAGCACAAGGTACGAGAGCAGCAGACCTTCCCTTGGAAGCAGCGTGTTGCCGTGGCGACCTCGCTCTCATTCTGACACGTGTCGTCCCCCAGCAGACCCACGGCCCCACGGACCTGCACCTGCCCCGAGACTCTCAGGGCAACACCGACTTTGCCACGCTGGTGAAGCAGCTGAAGGAGTGTCCCACCCTGCAGGACCAGGCCGACATCCTCTACATCCTCTACATCATGAAGTACGGACCGTGACGCGGCTGGAACCATGACAGCGGGCGTCGACCTACTCGATAAAAACGATTGTTGTTCTCTCGTCACGACCAGAGGAGCCGATTGGCTGGTGGAGCTGTCGGGTCCCGGACAGGGCGGAGTCAGCGTGCGCTCCCTGCTGGAGGAGCTCTACGTTCAGGCCGGAGCCTGTTCAGAGTGGGGCCTGATCAGATACATCTCTGGGATTCTGCGGAAGAGAGTGGAGGTGTTGGCGGAGGTGCGTGATGAGTCAGGCTTTCAGTCAGCGGACGTGAAGATGAATTCACAAGGAGTTCGAGGTCAAAAGGTCAAAGGTCACCGTGACACTGGTGGCACAAAATGTGATTTCTTTTTCCGCCTAAAGGGAATTTCCGAGGAGGTCATTTAAGATCAGAGATGAACTGATGATGATTTTGATGGTCAAAGGTCAAAGGCCAAAAAAAAAATGCAGCCA
>JAFBJT010111785.1:46698-66940 GCA_016785325.1 Chascanopsetta lugubris
ACATACACACACACACATAGAGCTCCATGATGCAACCAGATCTAAGCACAGAAAGCTGAACCTGATCATCGCAGTGTCTCGGGAATCTGTTGATGTGCCAAAAAGGCTCAAGTTCACAGGCAACAAAAAAGCCAAGGACGCAGGCAGGCAGGCCACCTGCTGCCGCTCCAACAGAACAACAAACACCGCATGTCACACAGCTTCTCCTTTAGAAGCACTGCTCACTGACCCGCTGCAACATTAGCATTGATGGAGACAAAGCCAGCGCCGCACACGCTGTCAATAATTGATGGTGAGTCCCAATAATCATAAGGGTTTTTTTTGTAAATGACAAGTTGGTCACTGGGCTTTTCAGGAGCCACCAGCTGTGTTGTGGAGAAAGTCAAACCAGGGCTTGATTGATTTCTGTTTGTTTTCGTTTGCTTTCCATTTAATAAAGGAGCAAATGCTTTTTTCAGGAATTGTGTATGAATGTATCTATTGATTCATATTAATTCTATATGAATTAATAGTTGTATATGATATTATATCAAACGTTGTCTATATATATTCATAGTTTTATTAATCCTATATTGATCCTATATGATTATAAGGTAATAAACCAGGAAGGATGAACACAAACTTTTCTGACTTCACATGTTACAGACTGTTACAGAATTTGGGGTACTCAATAAGAAATATAAATATAAGATATTGAAAATATGAATATGAAACATGAAAACATATAATCACAAATGTAAAACAGAAATAAATAGAAGAAAAAATAAATTAAAATGACAATGAATTATTCTGAAGGAGTTTCAGTACAGAACAAACTGGCTGGCTATCAACTACACAGGGATATAATACAGATATCAAAAATACTGACTTTAACCCCAATTTCTGGGGTAATTGTGTCAGAAATAGCACAATTATAAAATGAGACTGCACTCAAACAATGGAGCACCCTTTGTGTGGATGGCTCAAAACTCACTCCTGCAGCCAGTTGTTGCAGCAGCAGCAGAGATGCAGAACATATTCCAGGGTAGATGTTTCTCTGTGCTGCTGTCAAAACAGAACTTTACATAATGCCTGCCATTTCAGTCTACAGGGGGGGGCATGATCCTAAATATCATCACCCCACTTACTGTCCTCAGCTGCTTACAGCCACAACACAACACAGGACCCAGGATGGTACAATATAAATCATAGGGCAGAGAATAAAGAGTCATCATCGCTGCAGCACAGCAGAGAGGGAAGTGAGGAGTAGACACCAGTCGACTCTCAGACACTTTGACAGCAGCAGCAATCACACTCCCATTTCCATTTGATCTCACTCTGTGAGTGAGCACAGCTCCGCTGAATTTCATGCTCTGTTTTGCCCAAAGCAATTAACAGTCACTTTCAGATCCATCCTGTGAAAAACAGTGTGAGCAGGTTTGTAGGAGTTGTAACTGTAACCTTTTAATAAAAGAAATAGAAAAGAAAAAAAACAACGATCAAAGTTAAACTGACTCACATACCTGTAGATGTGCGTCACTGTATATCTCTACATTACAGGGACCACCTTATTTATCCTGCATGCAATCATTCATAGTTCAACTCATTACACTTCATAATCAACTTTGCAGGAACAATTATTACCCCCCTAAAGTTGTACGCTGCAGCAGCAAGCTCTTCACCTTCAGGATCTCTGGAGTGGTAATCCCATACAGAGTTATATGTATATGTATTATAATTATTATTATTATTGTTGTTGTTGTTATTATTATTGTTATCATTATTATTATTATTATTATTATTATTGTTGTTGTTGTTGTTGTTGTTGTTGTTGTTGTTGATATTATTATTATGTTATTATTGTTGTTGTCTCCAAGTCAGTGAGGGGCACGGGAGCGCCGCCCTGCTGCTGCTGCAGGGACACACTATAGATGCATGAGTTTATAAATTATATATATATAAATTCCAATGTAAAGATTCTTGTATAACATTACAAATGCATACATGGTTGTTTGTGTGGTATTTTATTTTACACAGAATAACAATGCACAAAATATAAAGAGTTATTCATACTGTCAATATGCATGTGAATATATCAGATTGGTACAATTTATTATGACTACTTTTTAAAACACATGCATATATCATAATGTTTTGATATAAAGTTAACATGTTAATATCCAATATATGTACTTATGTCACATACTGTATGTTGTATCAGGGCAATCTCTGTTCCAGAAACTACTTAAATCAATAGTGCATGCTCCCCATAATAGTAACAATAACTCGACCAGTCAAAACCCATTCGACGTCAGTGGTGACAAAGTCTTTGGCTTCAATACGAAGAAAGTAATTGCAGCTATATTTGTGCAAAACACACACCTTGCACACATCACGTTTCTACGCTGAAAGCCGTTCCTCTCATTCCCAGTCCCAACCAGCCAATAGTAGTAGTAGTAGTAGTAGTAATAGTCGGCCAACTGACTTTTCAAAGGGAAAGGGAGATTTATTACATGTCACGCCCAAAATCCAACCATGTTTAATTAAGATCATAAATCCAACAGCTCTGAACTGTGAGCCTGGAGCTGTGACTTATTTCAGCAGTTAAACTGGGCAAAGAGGATTTGGACACGCCCCCAATGCTCCTTGTTTTATTGCTATTGTGTATTTATAAATATCATGATGATGCCGATGATGACGATGATGACGATGATGATGATGGTAATGCTGAATATTGCATGAGGAGTTAGGTGTGTGTTTATATGTATACTATGTATATATATGTTTATGTTTACATGTGTTCATGTGAATATGTATATACATAAGAGATGAATCATCATCATAACTAATCTTATCATTGTCATCATTAGTAGAAGTTTGACTGTCCCTGTTGTTATTCTATTCTATTCTATACTAGATCATGTGTTTAGTTTTTTTAGTTTTTATGACACAGCTGTTAACCCTAACCCTAACCCAACCCTAATCTACAACTCAGATTGGACAAGTGGATTAACACGAGTGTCCACAAAAAGAAATCTAACAGTGTCACAGTCAACCAGTGAAAATTCCCTTGTTGTGCTAATGTTCAAACCTATTCGAATCCGCCATGTACTTTTCCATCTCTGCACATGGCTGGGCTTTGTTTGCAGAATGCAGCTTTATCTCTCTGCCGTGACAGAGGCTCCACGCCTGTTGCGTGTGTCCCTCAGCACATACACTATACTTACAAATATTGTATATGATATATATATATATATATATGTATATATATATATATATATATTTATATCAGGGGCCTGGCACGGTGTCAGCTCTCACTCGGTAAACACCAGTGAATGAGAGAAGGAAGTTGCACCTGCCCCTTTGTCCTCCTCCCTGAGGGGGATCTTTGTGTTTGTCCCTGAGCACCGTGGAGTACAGTGACAAATCTCACTCCGTGGACCACACCGACAACGCCTGAGGAGTTCATTCCGCCTCCCATTCACCACCACAGTCACCACTGTATGTTAAATGAGAGGGAATGAAGCAGCAGGCTGAGCCTTCGAGGATCATTTTAACAGAACAATCTCCACTCCCGCATAAATTAGGCATCCTGCCAGGCCTATTAGCATGTTTAAAAAGCCATCGACTGAGTTAAAGGCACAAAAAGTACTGAAAAACAGAATCAATTCAAACGAATTGGATACAGTGTAATGGACAAACAGATATGATGCTAAGAGAGGGGGAGAGAGAGAGAGAGAGAGGGAGAGAGAGAGAGAGAGAGAGAGAGAGAGAGAGAGAGAGAGAGAGAGAGAGAGAGAGAGAGAGAGAGACCCTCTCATCTCTTCAGCTGCCTCAGCCCCGTCCTGTGACATTGGAACATGTGGAATAAAGACGGCATCTGTGCTCTTCCAGCTCAGTCATGTCCCTGTTTGGGGAAAGGTTGGAATTTGAGATCCAAGGATAAACATCAGCTCCCCGGAGAGAGAATGGTTACTCATGTCTGAATGCAGCACAGAGGGAACATGGATCACCCTCACCCTTCTGAACATGCAGGAGAACCTATAGTAGAATTCAGTCGTCAAACTAAGTCGATGTTCAGTACGTCACTTTCACGGCTGTAAAATCATGGCGGCTCCGGTAGAGAGGTCCTGCTCTTCATTTAAATATACAAATGGGCCCATTTTAGACTAATAGGGGAAAATATATATAACTATAAATATAATTATAAAAATCATGAAATTGTCAGTATGAAATTGTTTTGTGTTTTTTAAAAGTGACAAAACTGACCAAAGTCTTACACACCGCACCTTTAAAGGGAACAATTCTTAACCTGGTGGCATGGGAGCAAAGGGTGATGGTGATTAATTCGTGTTCAGGAGGACATTGAGAATAAATAAACATTTTCAATTAAATCACCAGAGTTTTCTGCAAATGTCTGTAAAAATATATCATTTCAGTGTGCTGCGTGCAGCCTGCATGTTTCCCTTTTCACTCTGATTGCCCATCTTCTTCACCTGAGTGAGGCATAATGTCTCCGCGGGCAGAACCGAGAGTAAACAGCTGCGCCTTTGTGTTATGAGTGGTTACAGGTAATCAACAATGCATCCACTTAGCCCAGACTCTTCACAGAGGAGATTGTTTTCAGCTGCACTCAGTGATTGAAAGCATTAGTGATGAATGGCAAACTGCCTCCGAGGTTCACGGACCTCCGCTGTGACCATGCTGATGGTGTGATCGTGGTAAATAAAGAAATAACATATATAGTGTTTTTAGTGCTTTACTAATCTCTCACATCTATGGTTTGAGAATTACACACACACACACACAGGATGTTGTTTAGAGCAGAATGTTAGGTCAGAAATGTCAGGAGCTCCAGGTGTTTGATTTCATTTTATTCTATTTTACCTAATTTTATTTTACTTTATTTCATTTTATTTTACCTAATTTTATTTTGTCATTCAATTCAAAATAATGTGTAATTGACTTAATTTTATTTTTCTCTACTTAATTTTATTTCACTTAATTTCATTCTCTTTCATTTTATCTCATCTTATTTCACTTTATTTTATTATTATATTATTATTGTTATTACTAGTATTATGATTATGATGATTATTATGTATTTGTATTTGTATTATGATTATTATATTTTCCTGGAAAATGCTGTCAGACCAGTGAGCGACCATCCAAATCCAACACTCCTTTCTTTGTCTCTGGCATCTGCAGCTTCAGGGCGTCTCATCTTCATCTCCAAAACAAGACATGTAGCTGTATCCAGAATCATAACAACACTACAACACTGCTGCATTTTACACATCAGCAAATATCACTTCTCTGCGCAAAATATTGGTGTTTTTGCAGCTAATGAGCCATTTGTCATGGAGACAGTGTTTTTGTTGTTGTTAGTCTGCTAAGATCCTGCGCATCGATATGGATGAGGCTCGGCTGTGAAGAACTGCAGCGACAAAATGACTTTGTGAGTTGTTAATAACTCAGAGCTGCTCCAGAATTAGCTTGTGCACTCACAGGGGTTTCACACGACCGGGCAAAAGGGCAATTTGAGAATCCTCTCCTTTGTCAGTGGAGGAGTGAGCGTCAGCGTTTGCATCAAGTTTGATGAAAATGAGGTTTTCACGCCTCGTCGTCAAATTAGCACGTTCACACATGTCATGTTTCCATCAGTGGTGATCACAGCAAGAGCTGATTAAACCCAAGCTGCAAGCTCCAGGGCTGACGGATGAGGCTAATGTGGAAGTGGAATAACTTGCAGTTCACAGGGTGGCCACTTGAGGGTGGCTCCAAAAGCGAGTCAATCCCCATAGACTCCCATGTTAAAATGGCAAAACATGTTTAAAACCTGGTACGAACTACTATACTCTAACTGGCTCATTTTCATTCTATTGAGGTTTGAAATTGTGCATGTTTAAGGGGCGTGGCCTCTTGAGTGACACCTGGCACCTTGTGTGGATGCTGTGCCAGCACCATGGGCGCGACCCAGCCCTTCATGTGCTCCGTTTGTGCCCATTCTTGGACGAACCGGGAAGTAGGAGGAGTTGGGCATTGGCAAGATGGCCGACCGACAGCAACCCACGAAGCGCTCTGCTCTCCATCTTTCTATAAAGTTTATGGTTGTTGTCTATGGTCCATGTTCACAGCAGACTCGTTATAAACACTCCCGTCGCAGACCAAGCACAGATGTTAGCGTCTGTTGATTTAGCCTCAGACGCTGCACATGTCAAATCTACACACTGCACACGATACAACAACATGGAACAGTATCAAAGCACAGAACCACACATTTATAAGGAAACAAGTCTATGCAGTGAAGGGATCTCACATACAACAGGGCACAAGCTGGTCCATGGAAAGCCGAATCTAGTGGAGTAGATGGCGCCCTCCCGTGATTGGTCAACCAAGACTGTGTCAGGGGAGTGTCTGAGTAGGAGAAAAGGTCCGAGCCAGCCGCTTCTGTTGTGATCTTAAAGGTGCATTATGTCGCTTTTTGGAGTTTTCATTGCTAGTGATGCCAGTGGTTAGGAGCCAGGCAGCTGCAATAGATTAGCCGCTGAGTTTGTTGCTGTGATTTTTTTTGGATACCCTCACATTAGCACAGCAGCAGAGGCGGAGCGATCCGTGACCACATGTGTCGCTGTAAACCATTATTTCTGGAAACTTCCCCCAATGCTCATTGAACATGAGTAAACATTGCATCCGCAATGTGCAGAGCAGGCGTTTTATGTGGGCAACAGAGTACGTATGATTTATTACGTTTACAACTGCTTGAGTCACTGCTTTTGATGACATGGAACAGTTCAATCAATAACGTACATCTATATATCTGCCTATCTATTCATTTATCCATCCATCCATCCACACTGTCAATGAGACTCACGAACTAAAACTTCAAAACAAAGAAGCATCATGGATTTGCAGCAGCTCTGCACAACATCGCCTCTAAAGTTTGCTGATGGTGCCAGGTGAAGAAAATAGAATGGATTCATTACTTGTAAACATGCAGAAGGAAATCAGCCTTTTTTAAGAAGCTGTGAAAGTGCCTCTCAGTGCTCATTACACGCTGCTGTCTGATGTTTCCTCTGCTCATGTTGTGGACGGCGGGGGAGTCAGGTATGTTATTAATTACAACAAGCTCGCACACACTTTCCCATTCACTGGATGCACACTGCAAAATATAGATTTTTTTCTCCTAACTTTTGATCAAAAGTGCAGTGTTTGTGTTGTAAACATGTCTGTGTTGAAGCTCTGTAGGTTGATGAAAAACTTGCAGTTCACAGGGTGGCCACTTGAGGGTGGCTCCAAAAATGAGTCAATCCCCTCTTTTTTCTCCCCGTTTTATGGAGGTTTGAAATTGTGCATAATTAAGGGGCGTGGCCTCTTGAGTGACACCTGGCACGTTCTGTGAATGCTGCGACAGCACCATGGGCCCACCCCCAGCTCTACCTGTGCCCCGCCTCTTTGCCCATTTTTGGATGAATCAGGAAGAAGGAGGAATCAGGCATCAACGAAGATGGCAACAAGTGAACGTCACAGACGCTACGTCCATCTTAATAGTGTACAGTCTATTGTTTTTAATGAAACTGAACACATCACATGTTCAAGTCCCGCCAAATACACACGCATTCTTGGATTCTGAACATATGTGTTACACATAAACAGTGAATTCCAGAATGAGTAAACACAAGATGTTGAGCACCTTCACGGTGGTGTCCTAATTTCTGTAAATGTCACATCCTGACCTACTTTCTCTGCAGACATTTAAATCCAAAGGTCTTTGTCATTATTATTGCCCCTTTGTTTTAGTCGACTGTAGTTGTTGTTGTAGTTACGCTCAGGAAAGATAAAAAGAACACAAAACTCTGTCTCACTCTGTCTCCCGGGTACCAAGCTCAGTCATGTAAGTGACCTCATCTCCTTTTGGCTTCGCTAACGACCGCCGTCACGGCGGCAACGCAAAAACACGGAGGCAGACGAACGTCCATCACATTCTCTTGTCTGTATCATTTGACACATGTACACAGCCTGACATGTTCCCCCACCACTGCAGGGCACATATATATACAAGGGATGGCTGCACAAATTAAAACTTATTTAAGAGAAGAAGGGGAGAAAAGAAGGCCATTTTGTGTCTCCGTGTGGAAATGTGGGACTAATTAGTCTAATAGAGGCTGCGAGGAACAGGCATGTGCCAAAGAACTAATTTGATTGTAAGCAAGCCAATTATAACCTAATTACCCGGCTTACCTTGCCTGAATTAGAGCGCAGTGGGTGAACACATCATGCATAGCTGGGTTTTAGTCAAGGCGAGTGTTTACTCACACAAATGAGCTGAAGGGAATATTTATGAATGTTACAATATATGGGCAATTTTGCTGCTCAGGTGATTTCCTCTCTCTGCAGAAGCGATGATATCTGCTGCGGTTATGTTACAGCCGCGCGCCGACTCGTAAAAATACTCCTCACACCTTCATTAACTGACAATTTCCACCTGCAGCACAAACAAGCTGTAAACACAACAACTGACATTTCAAGTAGTGTTGCTTGGATTTCTTCATCTGAACACTCAGCAGGTGGAAAAACAACTCCGGCACTTGATGATGTTTTTCTCTTAGCTTTTGTTATTTCAAACACACGTGTGACACACTGTGTTCCACTATTTTTGATACAAAAAAAAAAAAAGTTATCACTGTAAATCCAGTGAGGTTGGACAAATGCCATGTTATCACTGAAAGGTTTCATACGTAGACTTTTCTGGTTTTTAACTGAATACCCTTGGCCTCATGTCACCTTCTGGACATTTACTAGAACCTACATGTGCGGTATATGTTCTTGAAGAGTGTAATCATAATAATAATAATGATAATAATCACAATAACAATAAAAGTAATGTCAATAAAAAAGGCTATAGAAACAGGATGGTTTCAATATAAACATCATTCTAAGTCGACAAAAATACAAGCACTATTATATGATTATTTTCCAATGAAAACGTAATGTACATATCTGATGGTAGAAAAAAAATACACTTTAGCAAAAAAAAATAAAAATATGCACAACATGCACTAGGACTGGTATCACCATGCGGGTGCTGTTACTTAGCAGGTGCCCCCCCCCCACCCGCCCCCTTCATGCCTCTTAAGCAGTGTGCAGCTCTGCCCCATGCAGGCAGCAGTGGAGCGCCTGCAGCACTGTGTCCCAGAGCTGGCTCCAGTTGTGTTGTGTTACGCTGGATTAGAATCAGAAATGACAGGTTGGACAAGAGGGAGGCAGCTGGTTCCTAACACGGCATCGGTTACAGGTCTTACAGGAACAAACCTTTCATCCTTTTGTTTGCCCTCCACTCCACACTCACACCACCCATCACATCATTAGAATCCCATTATTCACAGGCGCCATTAGTCAGCGGCTTTGTCCGACGTCATCTGTCGTTTGACGCCTCTCTCTGCAGTGAGCTGGTTAATGGACCTCATCATAATCTGCATCCATGTCTCTTTTACAGATGTATCTGTAAAATCTGAACGTTTCTGTTCTTGTTAACAAGGATTTGATGACAACAGTCATCAATAAGCATGTAGAAGAACCTATAGTGGCCTTCAGTTGTCATTGAAACCCAACATATGTTAGATTTGTCCATTCTGGGCCTCTGTACAGACACTGTAGTGCAACCTGGGTGCTACCTCCGGGGCTGACGGATGAGGCCCGATACAGAAGTGGACAAACTTGCAGTTCACAGAGTGGCCACTTGAGGCCATTGACTCCCATGTTAAGATCGGTGAATTAAACATGATTAAAGCCTGGTCCGAGCTGCAGTTTTAGTCCCGATCACTCAATCATTTTTCGAGGTTTGAAATGGTGCATAATTAAGGGGCGTGGCCTCTTGAGTGAGGCTTAGGACGGCTTACATGTTCTATGGATGCTTGCCAAAGCACCATGGGCCCACCCCCAGCTCTACCTGTGCTCCACCTCTTTGCCTGTTTTGGGGATGAACCAGGAAGTAGGAGGAGGTAGGCATCGGCAAGATGGCCAACGGGTGAACTACGAGCCTCATATGGGTGACGTCACAGACGCTACGGCCATCTTTGTATACAGGCTGTGGGTGCAACATGCACGGCGGCCTACGTTGAGAGGACCTGCTCCTCAAATCAGCTCACTGGACCTTTAAAAAGAAACTTCCAATAATCGAGTTACAATATATCTTTATATGTCATCACAAGGTTTGTGCTATGAGCAGATATAAACTCACAAGCCACACTGAATGGAAACATCCATAACATTTGAATTCCTCTGATGTGATTGAAAAAACAACAACCTAGAAACAGGAAACATATTGTCTGGCACGAACTTTAAAATGAGCAGGGTGGTGAAATAAGAATCACAGAAGCGTTGGGCTCGCCACCTCGAACAGTAGTCGGCCTCAAACATATGTATTCCCTTAGTTACCATCTGTGACAGTAGACTCAGCAGCAGTTTAAATCAGAGTGTATAATGTGTAATTTACAAGATATTTACACACACACACACACACACACACACACACACACACACACACACACACACACACACACCTACACACACACACTGTTAAAACAGAGATAATCTCTATATCAACATCCACTCCCTGGCTCTGCTTTGTGCTGAGGAGTGAGTCAAAGATGGACGGCATAATGGAGGTTGTAAAAGAGGTAGCGATAAGAAAGTGGTGCGGGGTAATTATGTTCATGCTGAGCTGGTTTCTGCTGAACATTCAGCAGCTGCTGCTGCCTTCTGAATATACAGCAGCAGCAGCAGCAGCAGCGCTGCAGTTTGAACTACACTTTAAAACATGTCTGCAGTTATCATTGTTTAACCCTGGAAATCCTTCCACCACATTCAGACTTTGACAGACTCTCTCTGGATTTACCCAAAGGGCCCTTTCAGAGCCCACAGCCATTTTTGCAGTTTGACTGAGAGTTTACTTCGTGTGTACAGTTTTTTCATGTTTGTTCTTTTTCCAGTATATTTTGAATTGATAAGCTCCAGTACAGTGAAAATGTGTTGAGGAGAGAGATAACAGATCTGTCTGGGCCGCAGCTCAAAGTACTGTCTGTGGTTCAGCTGAATATAAGCGCTGATGTTGACGGGTCGGGCAATAAATAAATATATACAATGGTCAAAACGGTTATGTTTAAAGTCAATTTCCTTTTTAAAACTGAGCCAACAGGTCCAAAACAAAACAATACGTTTCAATCAACGAACTTCAACCTTGAGAAGACTTGCAGTTCACAGGGTGGCCACTTGAGGGTGGCTCCAAAGGCAAGTCAATCCCCATAGACTCCCATGTTAACACGGTCAATTTAAGAGATGAATTAAGAACATTTAAAGCCCGGTACAAATACATTCTCACTCATTCACTTTTATTCCACTGAAGTCTGAAATTGTGTCTAATTGAGGGGCGTGTCCTCTTGAGTGACACCTGGGCCGACCTGGCAAGTTCTGGCTGATGCTGCGACAGCACCATGGGCCCACCCCACCCTTTATCAGATCAACCGGAAAGTAGGAGGAGTTAGGCATCGGCAAGATGGCCGACAAGTGAACCGCCCGCAACGAGCTTCGTAAGCACTTCTATGAGTGATATCATCTTTACAATCTTAGGACTTTGAAGATAACTGAACGCTTACATACTTATTCAACTGCAACATAGTACTTCGCCACTAGATGTCACCGTATTCTATGGGAACTTGTAATTAGCACGCTAACATTCGCTATAGCCCTTCTTTGAACAGGCTCCAATCTGTTGTCAAAAAGCCTCATTTTGACAGTGTAGTCTGTAAATTCTTAAAACCAAAACAACCGGCGTTTCCACGACGTCACCCATCAGAGCCCTTCAACATGTCCCACAGCGTATTTACAGCCTGTATCATGTGACCAAATCCCCTGTTTGTGCACCTCTGCGCGCTGTGGCAGGGGTTCAAATACAAAAAGATCGTTTCACTCCGACCTTCCCTCTCACAACCACTAACGGCAAACAACGACACACTCTCCAAACCTGGTGTAAATGGCCTCAGACCGGAGAAAAGGTTCGAAACAAGCCACATGGCAATATCATGAATGGAGCAGAGCAGACATTTCTCTAATTGGCGCGCTGCTGTAGAAGAAATAATTGGCTCATTTCAGTCAGTTGAGTGATGACTGGGAAACGGGCTCTTAAAGAGGATCCATCCTGCACTGCAGGGACTCATCTGAGGGGGAGCGTTCATATTTATTGTCCGTGCTCACAGAGACATGGATTTCCTTGTCTCACGTGTCGAGGGCATGAAAGGAAGCGATGAATAATGATGCAAGTTTCTCTTTTAAATGCCATTATGGGGCGTCATTCACAAACAACGACCACAACCTTGAGCACCGCGGGTCTTTGTTCAGAACCAAACGGTGGATTCATTCATTGGGAGAGGAGGCTGGAAACACCAGGCCTGTGTTTTGAAAGCTGGTGAAGTGGTGGTGAAACAGAAATGCTTGTTTCGGGTGTTCATACCGAAGTATTCATTGGTTCTTAATGGTGCAGTGTGTTCGATTTGAGGACCTCTAGAGGTGAAGTTGCATGTTGTATCCGTCACCTCACCCTCACCCTTCTGATCATGCAGGAGAACCTATGGTAGACTTCAGTTGTCATTGAAGCTCAAAAGATGTTTAGTACATCCGCTTTTACTACCGTAAAAACAAGGCAGCCTCCATAGAGAGGACTCCCTGCCTTGTGTAAATATACATTAATTGGCTCATTTTAGGGTAATGGAAAAAAACAAAACCATTTATGTGATTATTAATTATGAAATGTCAGTATGTAATTGTGTTGAAATATTTTTAGAAGTGACCAAAATCGTACACACTTGCACCTTTAAATTTGTTTTTGTTTTTTCATGATGAGGATTTGAGTCGAAGGATGTCAGATGTGGAGCAGTGAAGGCTCCTATAGCATTTTTGTGGTAATGAATTATACAGACCAGACTCTCTTCCTCGGATTCCTCGTTTGTATCAACATGCCCCACAGCACCTTCCTCATGCACAATGGAAACAATAAGCCACATTTTCCTACACAACCACTCGGCCTCTGTATATCTGACTATAAATTGAGGAATGTCTCTCTGCCTGTATTTATTGTATAGTCTCACATCAACCATTTTACCCAGTAACCTCAGACTGAATGGATGTAACCGGCCCATTCTGAATGGCCTGTCTGTATTTTCTGTTTGTTCAATAACTACTCATTTGCTTGGCCCTGACATTTGGCAAGTATACATTTAAATATATGCAAAAATTGAAGAGGAAATTGACTTTACTTCCAATGAGTTACCAATATCCTGGATGCAGCAAAAACCTTGAGCTGGTGGTATTGTTTTTGTATCCACTGCTATAGAAGCATAAACACATGAGAAACGGTTTCTGCAGGGGTGTTTATGTGTCACATTGCAATTGCACCTCCAGTCCACATGTCGACAACATGATTTCTCCACCTCATGTTCCCATTGACGAAAAACAACGGTGACAGAAACTGAGCTGATATGAAACTGAAGTCGAAGAATTTCATGAAACAACTAATTTAACTATTGTAAAAAATTTGCACATGACAAAAAACAAAAGCCATTATCGGAATGTGCTTTGCGTCGCTACGACGCTTTGTTAGCCCGATATAGGTACACAGGTAGCTTCTGTACAATTGTTAGCATGTCAGAGTCAAGTGTGTGCATCACTCTACTATTACATCTCCTGACCACTAACAGCAATGAAGCAGTAGCGCCACCTAGTGTTGGAAGTAACAAGTGCAATCAAGTCATATGCAAATTTCACCTGGGCCACATTCCATTATATTTGTAGAATTTGCTGTGGGCCAATTAGAAACGAGTCACGGGCTGCAGTTGGCTAACGGGTCATAGCTTGGACACCCCTGTGGAACAGAATCATAAATTAATAAACAAAGGAGTAAATAAGCAAATCATTTATGAATAAATAAATAAGTTGAATTTGTTACATCGTTTGCGTCACGTGGATTTGTCACAGTTACCAATAATTTCTGCACGAGCACACTCCACTGTACATCCATTTGCAAGTGTTTTGCATGAGCAATCATGTTTTGGAAACGTCTCTAAGGTAACACCATTACTAATGCAAAAACAGCCGCATACGTAATTTGCTGGAAATTGAACAGCTTCATGGATACTTTATTTTTTCGCAAAAGCAGAACAATCCAAAGTGGTTTCATTACGCCTGTTCTGACTTTTACCCCAAACCCAAAACAAAATGGGAGATTTTGAGCAAGTGGAAAAACAGGGCTTAAAGGTACAATGTGTACGATTTTGGTCATTTTTGTCACAAAACAATTATATACTGACATTTTCATGAATTTCTAATCACCTCAATGTTTTAATTATTTTCCTTTACCCTAAAATGAGCTTAATAATGTATATTTGCATAAGGAGTGAGTCCTCTCCATGTATCTAAAGTAGAGTGGAGGTACTATACATTTGTTGAGTTTTAATGACAACTGAAATCTAACATAGGTTCTCCTGCAGGCTCAGAAAGGTGAGGGTGAGATGATGGATACAACATGCAACTTCACCTCTAGATGTCACCAAATCTTAGAGCAAATATTCATTATAGTGCATGTCCATGTCCTTATCTGAAACAAACTAAATATAAAGACCAGCTACTGTGAAGATGTTAGAAGTGAGTCATGTGTATCTGCAGAGTTTGATGTAGTGAGACTTTGACTAATGACTGGTCACTGCAATGGAAGGCTCCAATAACCTGAATATTGATCCAATCAATGTGGGTATTCATGTTCAGTGTAGAATAATTACATATCCTCTGTGGGAGGCTGCTGACTGATAAAAACATGGTCCACTCACAACATCTCCTTTGTAAACACAACGGCAAAGCAAGATTAGATTTGTAGAGGACATTTAAAGGTGCAGTGTGTAAGATTTCAGTAAACTCTTATTACTTTTAACTGTATAAAAATGATACATTTTTACAAATGTATTATCACCTGAATATATGACCTTGTTTTCACATTACCCCAAAATGTATATGTATATTTACATCAGGAGAGGGTCCTCTCTATGGGGGCCGCCATGTTTTTACTGTAGTCCAGAACGGACAAACATCTCTTGAGCTTTATTGGCAACTGGGGGCTTCCATATTCTCCTGTGTGCACATCTAAAGGTCCAGTGTGTAAAACAAAATGGCAAAATTGGTCTATTGGCAGTAATTGCTTTGAACTTTGAACTAATAGAATGCAGGTGCAATATGCAACATCACCACTAGACGTCACCAAATCATACTCACTGTAGCTGTGCTCCATTCTTTGACATTATGTTTTTCACACAAACAAATACAAATCTATATTAAATATGTTTTTAAATGTGTTTAATTTAAATTTTAGATTTGAAAAAATATTGAAAATGTAATTTTTAATAATAAAGAAAATATATATTAAATAACAAAAATAAATAATTGTTAGCAGCCAATCAGATCTCAGCTAGAAATGTTGCACCAAAGCCACACCCCCTTTATCGAGTCAAAGACTCCACTTGAAATTTCAAAATAAGCAAAGTGGCTTTATAGTAACTGAACCTAATGATTCCCATAAAACCATTCCTTATCTCTCTATCAGCCAGTCTTAGTGGGTTAGAAGGAGAGTGCAACCACTCACGCAGGTTACACCGCAGACACATCACCAGTCCATTAAATCCCCTGAGGATGAACCTTTCATATTTTTCACCACACTCACACACTACTGCAGACACATAATCAATTGTAATACTGGCAGAATGTATAGATTTGATCTTATGGTATAAGATCTTTATAAGTTGACATGCAATGGACCACTCACTGAGATGGAGTCTCTAATACACACTTTAGATATTATATTACTCAGAGTTAGGATTGAAATAGTTTAGAACTGTTTCAGATCATTGATCATCCGGCCCTGAAGATGCAAACAAACATTGGGCTCTGTTGCCAGGCAACAAGCAAATGTATCAATGGATTTAAGCCTACCATTGACAGACTATTGTAAATAGAGGGACATCAGCTCTGGCACAATGTATGTGTATAGCAAACAGCGTGTTATGAATATATGTGTGTGTGTGTGTGTGTGTGTGTGTGTGTGTGTGTGTGTGTGTGTGTGTGTGTGTGTGTGTGCTTACACCGGCTAAACTAAATTTGCTTTTAGTACTGAAAAAAAAAAGTTCAATCACTTCAACGGTTGAAGTGATTGAACATTTATTCAAAGTGCGCTGGAATGCAAAAGTTGAACTTTTGCATTCCAGCGCACTTTGAATAGATGTCAGATGTAACAGAAACACAAAGTGTGTATTGAAATCATTTAATCATGTTAAGAGCAGGTGGTGTGACCTCTGTGGAGGAACGGTCACAGTGTTATTCTGCCGCTGTGTTTTCATTAAGTGCTTCTGTTCCTTTCTTCTCTTGTCCCGGCAAATCTCATTTGACCAGCAGCTGTGATTGTAACAGGGACTCGGAGTCAGGGTCAGGACCTAATGAAAATGATTTGTATTGGCATTTCCCCGCTCCAGACTTAATTTAACGTCGAAATAACTCCCCGATACGCCCTGTGCATAGAAAAACAAAAACAAGTTCAAGTTCAACCGGATTTTCGTGCGGCGGTGCCTTTCAGCTACATTTTCAAAAGTAAAAGTCTCAACACTGGACCTGAAACACTGTTGTGACATTGAGTTAGTTCTGCAGAAAGAAGGGCAGATGTGAATGTGTTACTTTTCTGGATGCAAAAGATACAAAGACCCATCATTCACTTGAATATTTTTATTTTCTGCAAGATTACTTTATGTTCAACTCTTACATGATTGCATTTATTTTTAGTACTGCTGCTGATGTACAGATTATATTGTGTTAGAATACTTTTCTAAAATAAAAGATCAGGCTGAAAATAGCCTGAGACAGGGGAATCTATTCTACAGTATAAACATTCAGCATCCTTCACACTAAAGGAACCAGGATTTATGATGTATTGCATCATAGAATAACAGAGGGTGGTTGACGAGTATCAAGAAAAAGAAGCTGAATAGGAAATAAACAAATTATTATGCAGAAGAATTATTATGCAGAAAAATTAAATTAGGGGTGGCCCATATGATTGATTGATATGAGGCTCCTCCTACTTCCTGGTTCGTCCAAAGACGGACAAAGGGGCGGAGCACATGTAGAGCTGGGGTGGGCCCATGGTGCTGTCACAGACACAGGTCGGTCACTCGAAAGTCTCGTTGGACTAAAACAGTGAAAGAAGTGAAATCACATGTATAGAATGATAAAAAAAAAGATATAAAACTATTTTATGGTTTATTTTAAAGAAACCACGTGAAGGGCGTGGAGTTATGAGGTGAACGGCGTGAACTTGTTCTCCTCCATGAACTGGCGGGTTTCCAGGAGGCGCTGAGACCCCCTGCTGGGCAGAGCAGAGTATATCATAATTGCCTTATTATATGATCACTCAGAGACGTTCTGATGGATTTCATGCCCCCGTCAAGTTTTCATTAGACATTATTAAAGAGCATTTCCATCCAACCTTCTCCGTCTCCTCTCACTCGCGAGGCGTGGAGCTCTGAGGTCGGGCTGCGGCGGCGCCCCGCCGCTCCCTGTCACAGTGGCGGTGACTCGGCCCGTGTGCCGAGCCGTGGCCGGTCCCAGCAGCAGATGGACAGTGAGGCCACAGAGAGGCGGCGGAGCGTGAGGGGAGGGAGCAGGCCTCACCTCGGCAGCGCTGCAGCACGGCACAGGGAAAGTGGAGCAGAGCAGGTTGAGCACAGTGCTCCGCTGCTGCTGCTGCTGATGCTGCTGCTGATGCCGCTGCTGCTGCTGCTCCAGATGTGCCGTGCTGCTTCCACAGCATAAAGACTCTTTGGTTTATTCATTATAAGAGAAGAAAAGTCCGTTTGAGGAGAGGAGGAGGCTATAAGTCAGACGTTCACCACAGTGCTCACGACTGCTGACATTTCCCTTCTGTCCTTTTATGTTAGAGTAAGCTTGAATTTCATACGACTCCACGACGCGCTGCGTTATGATGAGAGACTGCCTCGGTGACCTTTAGTTTTCCCTCAGTGTCCAGACAACTTTTGCCTCATGTAAACAATGTTGACATGACACTTCTGCAATAATACGAAGAATAGTAAGAAGAAGAAAACAAACCCTGCAAGGGGGGTTACCATCAGATGATGTCAGATGCAGGAAGATTAAAGCAAATTATATAGAATAAGATTCTATGTGATGGGGCAAGATGGAATGAGATTATGAGATAACATGAGATGAGATTAATCAAGTGAGAGGAATGTGGAGTATGTTAATACACCAGAGGCCACATTGTATGTTCCCCCAGTGCATAATCATTTTAATGTACTTTAGATTAATAACCCAAAACATTTTAATCCTGCGGGAAATAATCCCGATATCCGAACAACATAGTGATGTCACTTGAAAGAGTCCATTGACTTGGTGTATTGTGGGTAAAATACAGGCGGCAGCCTCCGGGGCTGACATGCAGTTCACAGGGTGGCTACTTGAGGTTGTCAATCCCCATAGACTCCCATGCTAAGAACGTGGCCGACCTGCCACAATAAGTGAATGTTGCGACCCACCCCAGCCCTACATGTGCCCCGCCTCTTTGCCCTTTTTTGGATGAATCAGGAAGTAGGAGGAGCAAGCGAACCGCCCACTCCGAGCCTCATAAGACCTCTTCAGAAATGCAGGCGTGACGTCACGGATACTGTTCTGTGGAATCACATATTAAAGGTCCCTTGTGTAGGATTTAGCGACATCTAATGGCAAAGTTGAATGTGGCAAAACAGTTTGTCCATTCTGGGCTACTGTAAGAGCATAATAGTGCAACATGGAGACCTGCATACAGTGGATTTGCCCCTGATTTAAATCTAACCAGCTCACCAGAGTCATGAAGACAATGATGCATATACATTCAGGTCCAACACACCAAAGAAAACGTTGTTATGATATGATTGTTTCATATTCAATTTCTGCCTGCAAATCTCTTTAATCCAAATCTGACTCGTGACGAGACCTTTAAAGTACAACGTATAGGATTGAGTTGGTCCTAAAGAGGATTGAGTGGGATTGCATTGTTCCTCGGGAGAGAATCCTGCATAATGTACCTTTAACCTATTGTAGATTGGGGCTTAAACAGGGAGAATAACATTGGTGAACTGGAGTCTGAATCACGTTGAATGGAATATGAATGTGTTGCTGGTATCCATGGCAACATGCAGAGAGGATATTTGATAATATTGTGGCATTGTCCCTATGGCCCCTCCTTCTTTCCTCTATGGCAGTGGATGTCAACTGGCGGCCCGCGGGCCACGCCCGGCCCGCCAGAGCTTTCCATCGCTCCCTCGTGGTTTTACTGAATTCAGGAATAGCCTTTAGCCAGGAGGAGAAAGTTTTGTAATCGCCCCCTACTGGCATGCTGGGGTACTGGTCACATGATTATGTTAACAGGACAAAGGCTAAAAAATAAGATACATTGGTGAGGAAATTAAAGGTGCCGTGTGGAAGATTTTGGTCATTTTTGTCACCTCTTTAAATATTACAAAACCATTACATACTGACATTGTCATTGATTTATAATCACTTAAATGTATGTTTTTCTCTTACCCTTCAATGAGCCCAATAATGTATAACTACAAGCGTGTCCCCTCTGTTGGGGACTGCATGTTTTTACAGTAGCCCAGAATGGACATACTAATCATCTAATGGGTTGTAATGAAGTCTAACATAGGTTCTCCTGCATGTTGAGAAGGGTGAGGATGAGGTGATGGATACAACATGCAACCTCACCTCTAGAGGTCACCACATCTTACAACACTGCACCTTCAACATAACAAGTAATAATATTCTTGTTCTGGTGATCTAGCACAAACATACGCCTGTCGCCGCCAAATGATGCTGCTTCAATGGTTTGTTTAGGGAAAATATCCATTCATATTTTAATCAAAAATATAATTGAGTGTTTGAAGAAGCATCTGAGGCCGACGACAAAAACTAATAAACAAACGTCCTGACACTTTTCTCATAATGAGCTTTTTATCTACCTGTCAACGTCCGACAGAAGTTTGTATTGATCTTGTTTGTCTTTGCTAATTCTCTCTGCAGGTCGAGTTAAATGTTGATCACAGAGCGAGCGAGCGAGCGAGCGAGATAGAGAGAGAGAGAGAGAGAGAGAGAGAGAGAGAGAGAGAGAGAGAGAGAGAGA